>JAQFZQ010002913.1:0-12249 GCA_034696005.1 Glomeris marginata | reverse complement strand
ACACGATTTATTAATATTGCACACAATTGCAGTTAACAATGAGATGGACACATTCGAGGTTCTCAAATTTTAAAATTCGTAGATTACCATTATTTTGAAAGAAAACATTTGTGCATGTACAATTGTAGCCACAAAAATTGTCGCCGATATTGCGCTGCAAGAAAGCCTGCCGATATCAGTGCCCCCAATTGCCACCCACGGTAACTAAAAGATAAATAGACCAGCATAGGATTTTTAGTTACGGTGGGTGGCAATTGGGGGCGCTGGTATCGGCTGGCTTTCTTGCAGCGCAATATCGGCGACAATTTTTGTGGCCACAATTGCACATTTTAAACATTGTCTGTTTTTTTAAGATTGATGGTAACAAATGTATATTTTATGCCAGTGTCAATTGTCATTTTGGTGAAATCGCACTTGATTGTACATTATAATTATAAGTAATCCACATTTTTGTTACCCTTTTTATATTTTCAAAATAAAAAAATAAACATAATTGAAGGGCTGATTACAATGTTCATAACTGTTCCAAACTGCAGCCTTAAGCATTAATTCCGCTATCGAAGACCTAGATAAGCGGAGCAGCCACAGCATTGTAGCCGATGACGTCATCATGCAGGCAAGTCGATTGATATAAAAACCGGTGATGCATTTTCCGGAACAGGAAAATCCAGTTCTCAACATGGTTCCTAGAGGTGCCTCAACAAATGACAATTTCTGCAATAGCTTTGTAATTTATTGTTGTATTCGAACGGGACCAATGCCAATAAATAATCCCTTCCAAAAAATACCTCATTAAAAAAAATTGATATTTTACAACCCCCCATTTTATGGGACAAACTGTAGTTACAAATACTGTATTCACAAGATTCTGGGGACTAGTTTTCGGTGGCCGCCACTAGGTGGCGTTTAGCCGTCCGCCATTTTGGCGCTGTTAAGTCCATTTTAGCGACTGTGATCCGTCCCCCGATCTATACGCCTCGATCCTGCGTGTATTTTGACGGCAAAGTTTTTAAAATGCCGTACACGAAACCATATGGCAGCTGATGTGTGCAGTTATTGGCTGTAAAACAGTAACAAAGTGCTGCAAAATTTTAGTAAGGGTCATGAGTACCTACCTAATTTTATTTGGAACAGATCGTGAATAATATTGGATAAAAAAGTTTTTGAATAACATATTTCATAGAATTTAAATAAAAGCTGAATTTTGTAGAGCATGCATTCTTTCTTATGTCTTCATAAACTTTTCATTGAAAAATCTTAATTAGATCGAGCATATTTGTCAATGTTCTTCACAGCAAAAGTATTTTTTTCACTTTTCAGGTTTGTGCAAAACATTTTGTTGAACCAATTTAATTAACCATGCATGTTGACATAATGTTTGTTGAACTTTAGTGAGAAAAAATACTGACATTTTAGCAATTGAAGCTAACATATAATGAAAATTTGTAATCCATACAAATTCATGACATTTTCATGTATTTTCAATGTAAAATTACCAATAACTTACTTGGCCGCTAATAAAAATTTTAACAGAAATGCCACATGTGCTGGTTAGTATATGCTTGCAGTACAGATTTTTACATGAGCCCTACCGAGAATCTTGTGAATAGTTTCCTAAGAATTACTAGATGCGCCCGTTCGCCCGCGCCCGTTCGTCAGCGCCCGTTCGGTCCCGTGCCCGTTCTGCCCTGCGCCTGTTCGTCGGCGCCCGTTCGGCCGCGCCCGTTCGCCGGCGCCCGTTCGACCAGCGCCCGTTCGTCGGCGCCCGTTCGTCGCGCGCCCGTCGGTCCCGCAGCCGTTCGGCAGCAGCCGTTCGTCCGCGCCCGTTCGGCCGTGCCCATAAGTCCTGTTCCCAATTCCTCCTTCAACTCGCTATTCAAATACGCTGATTTGACGTCAATCTGTCGTACATGAAGTCCTTTAGTTTCTGCGACTGTCAGCAGCACACGCACGGTCTCGTGTCGCACAACTGGTGCGTAGGTGTCATCGTAGTCCTGTCCAAACTTCTGGCCAAAACCACGTGCGACGAGACGAGATTTATAAGCGTAGACGCTCCCATTTGCGTCCGTCCGACTTAGCCTTGAAAATCCATCTACAGCTGATGGCCTTCCGACCTGGTGGAAGATCAACAAGTTCCCACACATTATGCTTATGCAGAGAGGTCATCTCCTCCTCTGCGGCACGCTCCCACAATGCACGTCTTCTTTGTGGAAGTTTCTGGACCTCGGCCCAGTCAACCGGTTCTACCTCGTCATCAGCACTTGCCAGTAGGCAGAGTCTGTCAGGTGGTTGTCCGGCTGTTGTTCTTTCAGAACGACGAAGTGATACAGGTACAGCTGCCACTTCCGTGCTGCTCTCAGCATTCTTTGTTTGTCTCCCACTCCCTCGTTGTACCGCAGTCACCACAGGAGCAGACACTACGTCACTATCAACACTGTCGTTGCCATTGATCAGAGGTGTGGTAGGAACACACATCGCTGGACTTTCTTCATCCGTGTTGTCCTCTTCCTCATCTTCTTAGTTGATAGGAAACCACTCCCCTTCTGGCTCAATACTATCTTGATTTACTGATTCAGCAGCATATTCCTCATTAAAACGCACAGTGTGATTTCACCACACAGCGCCAGTGTGCACATCCAATAAACGATAGCCCTTCACATTCTCACTATAGCCAATCAAAACACCTTCACATGCTCGATCGTCAAGCTTTCGGCATTTCTTGTCTGAAACAAGACTGAAGGCTTTCGAACCAAACACTTGAATGTGAGAAACATCAGGCTTATGACCTTCAAAGATCTCAAATGGCGTACCATCAACACTTTTAGTAGGCAGACGATTTTGCAGGTAATTAGCCCACAACACAGCATCAGCCCAGTACCTCACCGGTAGCCTAGAGTCGATCAGAAGACATCTCGCCATTTCCAAGAGCGAGCGGTTCTTCCTCTTGGCGACACCATTCTGCTGTGGTGTATACGGCACTGTAAACTGGTGTTAAATGCCAACTGATTTCAGGTATTTGCATGTCTCTTCATTCACGTATTCCCGACCGTTGTCACTTCGGATTACCTTGACATGACGCTCAAATTTTGTCTTCATGTTGGCCACATATTCCTTAATTGCCTCAGCGACTTGGCTTTTCTGCTTAAGGAACTTCACAGTAGTGAACTTAGAAAAATCGTCCACAAAGGTGAGGATGTAACGGTTACCACCGGCCGACGCCACTTGCATTGGTCCACACAGGTCTGTATGGATGAGATCAATCTGCTTCTTAGATCACCCACCGTCAACTCCAGACCATTGACCAGCTTGTCACGAAACATCTTGGTAATTGCAGACTTGTCGCGATGTCCGAATCTACAATGCTAGAGCTCCAAGTTACCCTACGCACGTGCAACTTTAGCAGCCTCCTCACCAGGCAGGACCGTCAGCCTGTAAAGGTTGCCATCTATTGGAGCTTGTGACGCCCCAGGTCCGTGTACTCCGGGAGCGCTTAACAACACCGCGAATAAAACCACACTGAGACAAAGAAGGGTCAATGACCTTTTTTAGTGCAATGCGTCATAAACCGCGGGCACACTACAATGGTGGATTCCTTAGCCTAGTCGAAGGCGAACACCTAAGACCTGTTTTGCCATGGGGTTTAGCAAGCTTGGAGGCAGTTTAGGAGAGGTCCTCAGAGAGGTTTGTCCTGAGCCGTGCCGACCAGCCGTCTGACTTCTGTCCATCGCTCCACGCATTATATACACGCGGTCGGACCGGGTCCACTCTTGACGAGGAAAACGCGGCCGACCTGCCAGATAAACGCCACCACCGGGAGGGGGAAGTGAACGTGCCCAACGGCGCTTCCCGTTAGTGGCGATCGATATGACGATCGCCGTTTTCCCAGCGGGGGGTGGGACGTGTTTACGTGCCACCCGTCCGCGCTTACGTCACTGTGCGGAGGTTAGAGGTTAGTAATGGCACCGGGCCGTTACATCTCCCCCCCTTGAAAAGCGGGAACCACCAGACTGAAATAAAACATACATACAATTAGGAACACTTAGAACCAAAGACGACTTATCAAGGGCCGCAACTCCCAATAACAGCTGTCGCAAACGAGAAACACGCATCTCAAAATGATCGACTCGCATATCAAAACGCGAACTGTAGAAACTTGTGACATCACAGGAACCAGCCAGGTAGACGTGTAAAGCGGAGACGTCCATCGCAGTCAGGAACCGACATCACAGGAACGTGGCCAACGGGGCCACCGTTCAGAACAGTGCTACACATGGTTTCGGCCACAATCCGGGAGCGTTTGTTTAGGGGGAGTTTCTCCATGTCCTGGTGCCCGCCTGGTCGGACGTGGCGGGGATTGAATCCCCTATCCTGCACCAGCAGCGCACCGTTTGGTGTGCACAGCTTTCGACGAGGGGTCACTACCCTGTCACATCAGCTGCGCCCCACCAGTCCCCCCGCTCTCTCCGGAAGCCTAGGGAATTGGAAGGTTTGGGTAAGGGAAGGCGAACACCAGCCCGGCATGCGGCGCTGAAGGAGAGCCAGCTCAGCACTTGTCTAAACCCTCGGGAGGAACGAGACGCCGACTGCACCAACAGGCCCAACAAGCAATTCTGAAATTCATTATTTGGGAGGGTTTAGGGTAGGAGTCTGGGAGGCCTGGTGGTTGGGAAGGGTGAACAGAGGAGGTTTAAAACACACCAAGAGGTTACAACCAGGCCGGTTGGGGACAATCACCAGGGTTCTTCCCGTCAACACCAGCAGGGAGACGTCCGTACCTTTAGACCGAACCTTGCCGTATGACAGGGGACACCGCGAAGTCTCGCAGCAGTTCCTCATAGTCGAACGGGGTGGTATCCGGGCACGTCTCTTTCTCACTTGAGGTGATCGTGAGATACGACAACGCAGAGATTACAATTTCTTCGTCCGTGCTTACCTGCATGGGCACGAGGACTGAGGCCAGATCCGATGCGTTCGGTGGATGGGTCACCACCAGGTGCATGGATTGGATCGGAGAGGACGGCATAGTCGGAGGTTCGTCCTCGTTTATGCGCAGGGTACGATCGCTGTCGTTTTCTGCCGTCTGGTCGGTGTCACCAGTGGTAGCACTATCCCGAGAGTAATCCACTGGCTGGATTTCTTCCGGGAGCGAGAGGACTACACCGAATGCGGCCGACGCCGCAGCCAAGACGGCCGCGAGTCTAGCTCTGTCTGGTTGTCCTCCCAGCCCTGCTCCGCAGTTGCGAAGGACCTGGCTGATGTGAGCGCCAAGGTCTGCAGGGGTGTCCAACACTTCTCCTTGTCTGTATGGCCGAGGAGCTTCGATCCTGACTTCAGGCCACCAGGGCGGTCAGGTCTCGGCATCCTCTCAAACGTCACCATAGGACGCGGTTCCACCTGTCCTATTGGAGGGAGTTCCAGGGGAAGACCGTCAGTCCCGCAGGACTGTACATCCACCTGTTAACTCCTCAACAACGGAGCAGCTTGGACCGCAGCGTCCCTGACTAAGAGCTCGGGAGCTCTTGACCTAACATTGCGATAGGCGGCACTAAGACCAGCGGGCCGCTCGTCAAAGGTCACTGTGACACCCAACTGATAAAAGTATGGGGTCCTAGCGGCCTCCCGACGGGCACGCTTTTCAGCCTTTCGCTGTGCCGGAGCCTTCCGTGACTTTTTCCCTGCCGGAGCAGGTAGGGGGTCAGGACATGGACGTTTCTGTTGCTGTTTGCCCATAGCAGCAACAAAAGCGAAGTCGCTAATCCTTTAATTGGAAAACCTCAAGTTTATTCCGCCGTGAGTATACCTCCGTGATCACTGTCCGTTCGGTATCGACACTAGACGCAGCCGACCTGACGGACGCTGGTGTCTTGGTGCCGTTGGACCGACCATTACTCTTTTTTCCGGGATTGGGTGGTAAAGACTCGGTCACCACGACCAGTTGTGCTTTACTCTGAGACCCGTTACTCCAGGAAGAGGTTTTGGTGCCGGTTTTGGGTTCTGATCGAGCAGCCACTGGACGTTGTGCCGTGTTGCCAGACGTTTTCACCCGGCTGTGGGTTGCTTCTGCGGACGTTGGCCTTAGCTTGGTACTCACCACTCGTGGTACCTTAGCTGCAGCCGCAGTCGTTGCGGAAGACTTTGTGCTCTCCCCGGTATGGGTCTTCGAAGCAGCCACCAAGTGTTTTGGTGCTGGTTTCTTGAGACTTTTGTCCCGGGGTCTGGTGCCTTACCAGGGCGCCAACGTGGCAATAACGTCGTTGGCGAAGGTCGTCAAGACCGTTCCCTGCGGCACACCAGATGCCATGAGTGCCTGTTTCTGCTGCCGCAGATATCAGAGCGCACCTCAGTAGCACATTTCATCGTGACGTTCTTCTTCTCAAATCCTCGAGTGAAGAACTTCCAATTAGCTGTCATGTGGCTTGTCGCACATGAATCGACGCACCACACTAGCTCACTAACTTTGCATGCTGTTTCCGTGAGCAGAAGTGACATCTCTGGCTGTTCACTTGTCACTTTCATCATATTAGCTGCCTCATTGCTGCTGGAGAGATCTTTTCGCTCTGGACAGTTAAATGCCAAATGTCCCCGCTTGTTGCAAGTGTAGCAGGAACACGTCTCTGGCTTCTCTTTCTTTCCCTTTTTGTCATCTTGCTTTTTAGCATCATTAGCAGACTTATTGCCACTATGTCCGCCCCTGCCACTACCACTCTTCCGATTGCGGCCACCAAACTTCTTTTCTCCGCTGCCTGTTCCACCACGGCGGCTATGCTTGGAGTAGTTTGCAGATTCCATATTATCATCAGAACGGTAGAAATAAACTGGCGTTTCACCAAGGCGTTTCCCTTCAGCCCTGAGCCGTTAGCAGACCACAGACAATTTTAGTTCTTGACCACCATTCTCGAGACCGGCGACAAATGGTGCCCAGGCATCTGGCAGTCCAGACCGGATGCAACAGGACGCAATACTATCACTGATTTCCTCTCCAGCCTCAGCCAAAGTAGAGTATGTCTCTCATCTGGTGGACGTGCGCATCAATCGTACCAGATCACCACTTGGTGCTGAACAGAAGTCGCATCTGTTGAGGACGAGCACTCAGAAACGCCTGACTATGCTCCACCTCCAGAGCCTTCCACACTTCGCAAGCGGTAGAACATCCTCGAATGTTCTTTAGTTGACTATCCTCCAGGCGCAATCCAATCGATGTCCTGGCCTTGGAATCATCAAGAAGCCTGGCTTTGGCTCACGAACAATTGCATATTCTCCAGTTGCATGGCTATTTTCTCTTTCCAATAGCCATAGTTGGTCCCATTCAGTGGTTTAAATCCAAACTTGGTCAAACCATGGTAGGATGGGTTAACTCCCCCATTGCACACTTAATGTAGGAGCAACTGCCACTGCAAACAGTTTTCACGCCAAAACTAGTGTCCAGCAAAACCGATCTTAAGATGCTTCAAAACCATGCAGTACTCACACACTGGGTCCATAACCTGTTGGAATACTGGTCTTGAGGCTCCAAAGAATAATCTGGACAATTTCGATAGTTGTAGTACTGAAGAAACAACTTTAATTCTGTCATTATTGCTCATTCTGAACATAAAACTGCCAACAGAGGGCGCTCAAACACAAACTACGCGCTAAAGGCGCTTCTACTACCGGACATACATCCAACAAGTTCTATGTTGTTTTCTTGGACTTAAAAATAAAAGATGCCAGTCATAATATTTAGTAAGGAATCTTTTATCTTTCGAAATAAAGTTGTCCACATAAAACCGGTCAATGTATGTGGGGTACGCAAAATAAAAACGAACAGAACAAATAAACACTCAAAATTGTCAATTTACAACTTATCCTACAAAATCTAGTTTCTTCATCCTCAATAATGACAGTTTGCCTTCCATTATTGTGAATATATAAACATTCTATATTAATAGTCTAAACATTGGGCCGGTGATTAAAAAATAAGTAAGTGCTTATTCTCACGAAATGTGGAGCACATGCTCTAAATGAGTTGAATAATATGGAGTCTTGAGTATTAAGTTCAGAGTAGAAACTCTGACCTGAAGCAGATCCTCATAGCAAATGAAATGGTTGCTCAACTATTGCAGTGTGAGTTGTGGCCACTGGGCAACTTTTTATTCAAGGTTTTTGAAGAACATGTTCCAACATTAACCTCAAACTCTGAGTACCGAGTTCATACTACTGAGTACAATCTCTGGAGCACTTGCTTGTTTTTTATTCAACAGGCCCATTATTGTCTAGACTAAACGTTACTTAATGTTGTCACGGAGTAATGCATTGAACAGGTCCGTAACGTTTTGGTGCAGCCGATTTGGTGTGGCCATTTTGGTGTGACCAATTTGGTGCAGGCCAATTTGTTGCAAGTTCTTTTTGGTGCAAGGCCATAACGTTGCAAGACCAGTTTGGTGCTGGAACGTTTGAGTGCAGGTATGTTTTAATGCCATTCTGTTTGGGTGCAAGACTAACGAAAGTAGGTTGTTCAAGATGTCTTGGAGTACCTATGGTTCCATCGGTTTTTCGAAGTTCGTTTTCATTTGCAAATAGGAGGTAAAATGGCACAAAAAGGTATCAAAAATCCCGACTTGAAATATTTGGGATTACTAGTGATTCCTGATTTTATAAAACTATAGACGGTATTGCTGTGCCGAAGCAATTCTGGATTGCAATGCTGACTTGGATGAATATGAACCTCTCATGGATATTGAACAGCGTTCGAGCAATTTTCATGATTCTGATAGTGATTTGCAAGTGCCAGTTGAAGAAGTTGTTCTCGGCCCCCGAATCAAACCCTATCTACCAAGCATCAATGTCCAGAAACAGATTTGACATACTTGCTTGGCTTCGTTTTGATGACAAACGAACAAGGGCAATTAGACTTGAGTCCAAATATGCTGCAGCATTCAGATATGTGTGGACATGTTCATTGCAAACTGCCACTTGTCGTTTACATGTGGTGAGAACGTTACTGTAGATGAACAGCTGGTTGCATACCGTGGGTGATGCAAGTTCCTACAACATATGATGCAAAAACCAGGAAAAAATGTCTTGAAAATATTCTGATGCTGTGATTCTAAAACAGGATATGCTGTTCGAGAAGTTGATAGCAGCGCAATGTTGGATAAGCTTATGCCTGTCATCAGAGATGTACATGACTACTTATCATCATCGGCAGCGTTTCCTCGAACCTTAGATCCACCAGCCAGAGAAAAATTATGTAAGTTATTTATTTATTTTTATATCCGTTTGGCTTATTTATTGTATAACTCATATTAATAGGTAGAGCAAAAGCTCACCTATATTCATCAGCATCAATATTAGATAATGCACACCAGCGTGTATGTATTTTCACATTTGTATAGAATCTTGTTTTACTTTTGTTATCTTAATTTTAATCATATTAATTTTGCTTTTTATTTTTGTTTTACTTTGCAGTCAATCGAACATCTGTTTGATCACCAAACAGTCATGGAGCCTATGGCTGAAGAGAATGAAGATGAGGAGGAGGAAGAGGAAGAGGATGAAAATTATGATGAAGAGTCAGGGATGGAATATGGGGGCGAAGGGAATCAGAGTGACGAGACTCTGATTTGTGAAGGAGCTAATGCTCAACAACCAAATCCGGTAAAACAAAAGGAGGATCCAGTCAAACAGGAGCTGCCACTCGTGACTGCTGACCAAGGCGAACCAGATTGTTATTTTAGATTATGAAGTATATAATGTTGATTAAAAAAATGTATTTCTTTTAATTTATCTCATTATATTCTGTGTAGGGGGCTACTGTAAGGTTCCAGTTTATTTCTGATTCGTTATTACTGATGTAATGTTCCACTTACCTCATTGGTCAACCATCACACTTTTACGCCTCCTGTATATTTCTATAAATGCTGTGTCACATTAAACTCAACCTCTTTTGGTACTCTTATGCCAAAGTGTCCGCATCCGTTTCTTGCCGCATGCGCGGGTTTCCGCCAGAACCAGCGCTTACACTATGCACATTTTTGTGAGCTATAGCATTGGAGCTGCAGACGTAATGTTTAGGTTGGCAGCTCCCATTGATAGAGGACGACATTTGACATTTTTTGCTAACATTGTGCGCAAATTTGGACGTGATGTCCGGTAATCGCATGCGAAACATGCCCAATTTCTTCAACAAGGAAAGGAAAAGTTTAACACAGAAGACAGCAGGAAAAAGAGACTCGAGAAGGAAACGGGATCCATTTGCGAATTAAAAAGAAAAACTATAGACTAATACAGCTGTCCTGCAATGGGAAGAAGAGTCCATTGATGATGATTTGAAATTATATGAACAAATCCTCTCTGTAGCATCTGAAAAGTTGACTACCTCATTCAAGAAAAATGAGTTCCAGAGCTCGAAATTAGCGCAGATGTTATCTTCTGCCAATAAAAAATTGCATGCTTGTCGTACACTTCGTGAAGCTGTGAAATTGAAAATGCAGAAATTGTGAAATGGAGAGGCCAGTACAGGCAAGATAATCAGAAAAATGAATAACATGCAAATACACATTGTAAGTGATATGTTTGCATAGTATGCTATGTTTGCCCATATGTAACAATAAAAACTTCCTGGCATTTGCTATGAAATTCCTGAAATTTTGCTCAAAATCCATTTCTGAAATTATGATTTTTAGAGTTTGAGCCCTGCCATACATTATGGCAGAAACTGTAGTTGTGCAGGAAATGAAAATAAAATTCTGACATCTGTTTTGTAAATACAAGAAAAATTATATTTCATATTTTTCTCTTCCCGTTGTCATTTCATTTATTTAGTTACACATTAATCCAGGATTAGATACTGTTGTTATTGGAAAGTTGTCCCAGATTTTCTTATTATCCTATAATTGTATTTGTTTGGATTCTGGTATTGAAAGGGAACTGACACGGTTTTATAATGTACTCTGATACTTGGCTTTTAAGAGTGTGTATATTTTTATCTTTCTAATTTAAACTTATTGTCTTATATTTTCTATACCTCCGTAGATTAAATGGAATTCGAGTGCATCACCAAATCAAAAATATATTATGTAAGGTACAGCTACCTGATTTCCAGATCCTCAAAATATTATTTCACTAAAAAAAAATACAAAAATGCTAGCACAATTGCCAACAGCATTTCATATTGTGGATGTTGGGCACAGGAAGATTTATGATTCTGAAAATACAGCTAAAATACCACCAGATTATATGATGTTCAAGTTGCTGGTGAACAGCTGCCGTGTGACACAAATGAAGGAACATTGCCTAGTGATTCCAACCTTTAATCAATTTTTGGTTCTGCGCGTTATGACAATATAGGCGATACTGATGACAACGAGGGCAACAATCATGAACTATCATGGAAATTTTACAAAATTGGGCCATTGAAAGCAAATTTCCCTTGTTACATGTTAGCAATCTGTCATTTGGCATGAAGAAGTTTCATCCAGAGCTGCCTAGTGATGCAAGGACATTGCTAAACACTCCTCGAAGATGTGTGACTGGAGCGTTGGGTGATGGTGAATTTATACATATTGGCATAAAACATGGCATTTGCGACAAATTGAAATCGGAACAAATGCCATATCTAACGAACCTAACACTATTGTGCAATATTGATGTATTGGCAATATCAAAGAGTTCGCCCCAACAATCATGGCCCATATCGTGCTTGGTGTAAAGAATTTCAGGGTAGCAACCCATTTCCAGTGGCAATAATTTGGGGCAAGCACAAGCCAGATCCATTGAAAGAATATTTGAAGGACTCTGTTGACGAAATAACAGCTCTCTCTTCTACTGGGTTCGAATGGAATAATGCACATTTTTCGGTTACCCTTCAAGCATTAATTTGTTTAAAAGTTGACAAGATGATCTTGATGGAAAGGTCAAAGGTAAAAAATTTGTTTGCCATTTGAAAGTGCCATAGTGCCATAGCTCCCAACAACGGAATTTAAGTAAGAAACTTGAAGGTTACCACCGAAACGTTTTCAATAAATCTATATATTTAATAACACAAATTATCTACTGAAATCTGTTGATATAGCATCGCCAAAAACATACGAAATGTTGCGTGTTACATGGAAAGCTGATATAGAAAAGGCAGTAGTCTACACTTAAAAATTTAGTTGTGTTATCGCATTATGTGAAGAACTTGCAGAAAGGTAAATACGAGGCACATCCAGAAAGTAAGAGTACTCAATTTATTACAAATCGAAAAACCAATGTATTTTTAAAAACTTT
>JAQFZQ010002912.1:0-12252 GCA_034696005.1 Glomeris marginata | reverse complement strand
CATCCCCTAACGTACGAAGTGACACATGACGCACGTACAACGCATGCGTTGTCGCGCCTTTGTGAACTAGGGCTTAGCCCCGCCCTTTCTTCGCGCTCAACAAGTCTTTGTTCAAGTTATTATTGCATTGTTATTACTATCGTCCGCAAAATAAAAAAAATTCATCCGAATTTCGATCGCAGTATTATATTGCAGAGTTATAAACGCGCCGAAACGCGCCCTGCAACACTACTGTGGTTTAGTGGTTTCAGTGTTGCACACTCCGCCTACCAGGTGGCGCAAGCATGCAATGCCAATCTCGAATGTCCTTGATTCAAATGACTACATTTATATCGTTATTTGTATTATTATTATAGCTAGACGGCTTTAATATGAATATAGCATTGTAAAGCATCATATCTAATTACGTTCTTGGCTATTTCCAAACTTTTACGACTTTAATTACTCGATCGGATTTCAGTAACTACATTTTTGGGGAGAATCCAGGTGCGCACATGGCAACACAGGCGATGGCGTTCACTTTTGCTGCGTTCGCGTACATCGTCTCTCTCATTTTGGACGCCTTTTTAATATTTTTCGCTATATTTCACGTAATATCTGCACACTATTAATATCAAAGCATATTCGCACATGCAATGACATAGCCTTTTTCTCTTTCCCATTCTTACAGATAATTGCATTCGATGAATTGAAGACAGATTACAAGAACCCCATTGACCAATGCAATAGTTTAAACCCTGTATGTTATATTAGCATATAGAATGGATTATTTAACACCTTTTTCGTAAAATATTGACTTACGGTTTTTGCGGTCCACATTTTATCAGCTGGTGCTACCAGAATACTTCTTGCACACCATTTTCAATGTGCTCTTCATCTTTGCGGGTGAATGGTTCACATTGTTCCTCAATGTGCCACTCATTGCTTATCACATCCATAGGCAAGATATGTTTTGTGTACAAATACGTATTTACAATTAAAGCCCTGCATTATTTTATGAGTTGCATCTGTTTTCCAGGCATTGCATACATGTTACTGTTACAAATTGTAATCTCATTTGTGGGGAAATTAATGTAGGTACAGCAAAAGACCAGTCATGAGTGTTCCAGGCCTTTATGATCCAACCACAATAATGAATGCTGATCAACTAGCCAAAGCACAACGTGAAGGCTGGATTAAACTGGCGTTTTATTTAATATCATTTTTCTACTACTTATATGGGCAAGTTAACACAAATATTGTAAAAGGCTGTACCATTAAAACGTACCACATTACATAGTGGAACCTTATTTCTGGTACAGCCTTGCACATTCAAAAAAGAAGTTATGTTTAATTTTGATGTTATTATAGGATGATCCATTCCCTGATCTCTGCCTAGCAACATGGTCAACGGGTGCATATATTTTCTACAATCTACAAACATTTGGGCGATGCGAATAATTTTTGGTCACACGCAGCATGTCATGACATTCAAGCAACAACGCTTTCATGTACAAATGTATGCTAGTCAGTTATAAAGGTGTTGGGCTATATAGAATGTGCTAGGAACAACACGTAAAGCAAGTTGAAGAATGCAAATTATTTTTCTCCTTATCACAGTAACTCCATTTTGAACGCTATGTACATGGTATATTGATGGCATTATGCTAAATGGTGTACTTTCCATATTTGCCTATGATACACTTGCTTGAAATTAGCACACCATGTCCCTTATAACTCATCTATAACTTTACGCTAACTACTTGGTGACATACATGCATCACTAGTGAACTCCCAACTATGACCATGGTGGGTGTATACAAAAAACTGGTGTTAATTGTACAAATTGTTATGCTAATTGTTTGTGATGAAAAAATACAGGTATCTTGCAGATTTCTCAATAAAAATGTGAATATGGCTTTATCTTCATATATATTTCTTTACATGTTCTGGTGCCTCTGGCATTGTTATCAATTTCCAATCAAAAGTACAATGTTAAAACAAAAATGCTGTTCATGTATTAATAATAACTGGTCGTTTCTCCTGGGGAAACGTTTTATATCCCCTTTCAAAGTTAATGACTGGCAATCGGTGAACTTAATTGCACTGGCAGTAAATGTAACGCATGTGGAGAGTGGCCCCTAACAAGACTAGAGTGTTTTGTGGAGACTCAAAATTTCTTCAAAAAATTGCATATGTGGTTTTACGAGAGCAGATTCAAATAATTTGGAAGTATACAAACATTTGAAAAACTCAAAGAAATAATTTATATGAAAGACAGTTATTTTTCTTTACACCAGTAACAGCATTGTCATACAACCTTAATATATATGACTTTCAATCTTTCATTTTACAATTAACACTTTTTCTAATTGACTACAACTTCCTATCCATTAGAAATAATTATAAAGGCAGATTCCAGTGCATAACATGTTGCATAATCAGTAGATACAAAATTCCTTGTGAATAATCATTTAAATCTGATAAATATAAAAAAAGCCCCTTCATCCACTGTACTTTTTTAAGTTGTGTTCCAATATACCTGAAATGACGAATCGACTTTTCAGTTTTTCCCCATCTTTTCATCCAGCCATTCTGTGGTCAATTCTTCCAGGTCTCGTATTTCATACACCTGATACAACAAATGGAAAATAACCGGGTTGTGTGATTAACATTTCCTGGCGATTTCAGATAGAACACATTTCCCGTTACAAAGTACCTTGGCTACATCCGCTTCCCTAACAATTGCCAACTTTGTGCCAGCATACATCATCTGTAACTCTGGCTGACAATCTGTTAAATGAATACAAATAAATATCAAACTACATGCAAAGTACATCATAATTATAATGAATTAATAATCTCTATCCACCTCGAGGCGTGATATAAATAAAAACCAATGGATAAGAAATTCGGCCATCAGAATGTTCCACCTTGTGACTAAAAATCACATATCGTGGTTGATGACCAGGAAGACTTTCCCTCAGATCGTCAATGTCCACATTCTGCAGTAATTAACAGCAATTTGTAAAATATGAAGAGTAAAATCAACTTATATTCAATACTGTGGCCACCAATGTTTCATCAATGAGCTGTATGAGAACCCATACAGCTCATTGGTTTCATATATACCAATAACATATTTTGAATGCAACTGGTGGATAATTTGCCACCCAAATTTCGACAAAATGGCCGACAGGATATGACAACAAAAGTATATTTTAATTTTGTTTTATCGGGTATTTATACTTCCAATATTTCATCCAGACAAACAAGTTGCTTCTCTCTGTCAATTTTCACTGTTTAAACAATATTTGTACATTAATATACAATTTGTATGATATTCACTTGATATATTCATGAAGGAATTTCTACTCACTTATCAATGCAGCATTGAACTGGTCTTTCGTGAAACGAAACTTTCGAATGTCGGCTTTCAACTCTTTGGCAATATCGCAAACCATGACATTCTGCGCCTGCAATTAAGTCCAAAAACAATTAGACACTCCCAAGTCATAAATGCCATTTTTTAGAACCGTTGCTCGCAGCTCACCATTTTCGTATAATCTCATAGCACGATTGTTGACCGCGGAACCGGAACACGCCGCCCACGGTGACAACGCCCCCTATGTATTATTTTGTTTCGATGTCATGCAGCGCCATCCATCGGCAGAAAAATGAAACTTTGGTGAACGGGATATTAATATATAAAAACTTACACATTCTTTTACGCAAAAACGACGTTAATATTCCCTCCAATTTTTAAAGCTCATGGTTTCAACATACGCAAAACAATTGGTAGTTATTTAAAACAAAAGAACCGACAAACTATAAGTAGGTGGCGCCACTAATACTGGAGGCAACATTCCATGATAAAGAAATAAGCCAATGTAAACGACAAACTGTTATTACGGCTATTATATATGGATACAGTCCAAGCACAACTTAATTCCAAATTAATATTGAGATTACAATTTTCCAAACAGGAGACATTCCATTTTTTCTCCTTGCAATATCCTATGCCTTTCTTCTTTTCTTGGGGGAAGAACAAGTAACCCGTTTGCAGACGACAAACTACTCAATTTGCTACTTATTTGTCTTCCTGTACTTCTGGCTTCAAACACACATTTTTCTCTATTCCACGAAACGGCAACTCTGTGATACTCGGGTCTTGGATCTAATTGTATATCCATCATCACCTATAAGAACAGAAAACTTGTTGGTTAAGAAATAAATCCAATATTGAAATAACAAGGCAAGATTAATGAACACAGTGTTTAAATTAAAAAACGTACATGTACATCAATCGATGTGAGATATGTCTGATCGCAATTAACCACTTTTCTCAATGCAGGCAACAAGAACAAGCAACTTGTCACTGTTGCTGAAACAGGATTCCCTAAAAATAAAATGTATATATTCATATTGTATCACACTAATATTTTTTAAAAACAACTGTACACAGTCGATCAAGCTTACCAGGTAACCCAAATACCAACTTCTTTGATCCCTTGTACTGGACAGTTGCAAAAGTAGTTGGCAATCTTTTAACATACAAATTTATCATTTTCTCTAATAGTTGTATGAAGTTTAGGAAGGAAAAACAATTAACACTCACCCAGGTTTCATAAATACCCTACCAAAATGAATAGATGCCGAGAATTGCGACAACAACAAATGCTTTAGCATATCCTAAAAAAAAAGAAAACCATTACTTTGATTGGAATGAAATATTGCATAAAAGTATAGGGCAATGTGAAATAATGCATGTATTTACTCTGTCTCCCATGGAAACACTGCCAGTGCATACCAAAACATCAACAGTTTCAAAACCTTGTGAAAGTTTTTCGACCATTGATTTGGGGCTAGACAATTGAGCATATGCAGACGAATTAAATATCACCGATAACCCAATAATTCTAATTTAAAACCAACTTACTTGTCCAATGCAATGCCAAGATCATGACTTGGAAAGCCATTTTCTTTCAAGAGTGACATCAAAGTAGTTTTATTACTATCTCGAATCTTTCCCGGCAATAACTTAGTTTCTGGGGTCATCAACTGAAATGTTAAAAAAAAAATAATAATCTGCAGACATATTCAACAGAATATATATTTTAGTAAATATTTTCCCACTCATTAAACTTACCTCATTTCCAGTAGACAACACACCGACTGATGGCAACTTCCTAACTTTTACCCTCACTGCTCCGACGGTTGCCAACATTCCCAGGTCAGATGGTCCAAGAACAACTCCTTTAGATAACACCTTTTCTCCAGCAGCAATATCACTGCCTGTTGGTCTGTCACATATGAAATAATTGTGACATCATTTCTGATTTCCATTGCAATAAAATAACGGCACAACCGATAAATACCGGATATCTTTTCCAGGAAACGCAGCAACACAAATTTCAATTTCCAATTCAGTTTGTCCCTATCAATACATAAAAGAGAGCTGAGTTATTTTTCACGAACTTGTTAACAATACACTAATAGTGAAACAATGTAACTTACATCTTCTGTAGATTTGATGAGCTTTGTGTCTTCAACTTGCACGATCGCATCAGCTGTACTAGGAACCGGAGCGCCTGTATTTATTCGTAAGCACTGCCCACTTACAATTTTCACACTTTCCAACTACAACCAAACATTTACATTTCCATGTATAATTATATTTGCATAAAATATATTTATGACCTTCACAATAGTACATACTTCACTTCCTGCAGTGCTCTCTCCTAATACCGTTCTAACTCCAACTCCATCTGAAGCTTCAAATTGAAACCAGAAAAGCAAAACAAGTGCTAAAGTACAATATCAGACATTGTATATCAGTGTAGACATCTGCAACAAATGCGTTATTCTTACCAATCACAGCATATCCATCCTTTATTGAAGCAGGAAACGAAGGTAAAGGGTCAACCGCAAAGATATCCTCTGCTAATACTCTGCCAAGACCATCTAAACATTGCACCAATAAAATCAGCATCTAAATGAACATTACAATCTACAATGATAATTGTTTATAAACAATCAGTATAGTAGTCAAAAAATGTTTCTCACATTTCAAACCAGCGCATCAGCTGCCTTTAGGAGTAACATTTTTTGTTCATTTTTTGATAAGGATAATCATATAAATCTACCTGAAAAATCTATCACTTCAGTTGCACTGAGACTCAACTCATTCATGACAATATTTTGAGCTTCAGATACAGATATGGCAGGAAAGTGAGACACTCGGGAGCGATGGGCAACAGGAGGCAATCCCTAGAATTATAACCAAACTATGATAATTCAAAATGTAAGAATAAACTGTCAGAAATAAAACAACAGATACTGGCCTCGTACACAGGTGAAACATGATGAGCAGAATGTATGTGATGATGACATGATGCTCTACTTTCCCCCTGAACAGATGAATGCACTTTTCCAACGGCATCGGTGTTTTCTCGAAGCAGATCTACCGCGTGTTTGATGGCTGGTGCCACAAACCGGACACATTCTTCAGCAGCTTTCTTACTTCCAGGCAGATTTATTATCAACGTGCTGCCTCGAATTCCACATGCAGGTCTCGAAAGCATGGCCATAGGTGTAATTTCAAGAGATTTCTGGATCATTGCGATGACAAAACCCGGTGCTTCCTTTTCAATTATACTTTTCGTTGCCTATTGCAGTAACCCAACGTAAGTGTACGTTTAAATGAGAATACATTTGGATGGAGTACCATATATATTAACAATTTGCACCTCTGGTGTCACATCCCGCTTTGATAGCCCAGTTCCTCCAGTGGTAAATATCACATCGATATTCCCGGCATCGCACCAACTCTTTAATACCTCCTACAACAAAGCAAGATCATCAGCACCATAGTACAATTCACATCTACATGATAATATCAGTACATTAATGATTATAGATTTTATATATAACATGTATGACAATTACATGATTTTTATGTTGAACATATGCATATTGAAATTTCAATGTGGCCGTTTATACTCCAAATATTGACTTATTTAATTGGCAATTAAATATGCATAATCCAGCATAATCCAATTATATATAGGCTACTACATTTAAACTCCCACCTTTATAATCGAAGTTTCATCTGCAACGCATTTTCTCGCAATGACAATACCATCAAACCTATATCAAACACATGCAAATTATATTAACCCCAAAATATATTATATAAGGCCAATTATAAGCAAATGCATAGTTTAATTTGTCTTTACACTCATTTATTTTTGTCTAATTTCGTGGACTTATTAAACAACTACTGGCATGAGCTCTGGCCTTTGGTTTAATAAAGCAAGGAGCTATATTACTCTTGATAGCTCATTGATCCACTCTTGGTTATAAAGGATATCAAATATAGGCTTATATAATTAGGCCTATCGTATGCCTTACAATATTTTCTGCGTAACAAGAGACTCCAGATTTTCTCCGCTGCCATCTTTTGCTTCTCCTCTCGCGCAAGAATCGCTCACTGCAAACGAACCCAAATCATTAAATACCGCCAAATTACA
This sequence comes from Glomeris marginata, assembly GCA_034696005.1. Lineage (NCBI taxonomy): Eukaryota > Metazoa > Arthropoda > Diplopoda > Glomerida > Glomeridae > Glomeris > Glomeris marginata. The sequence continues at coordinate 4,741 of JAQFZQ010002912.1, read as the reverse complement.
CTAATATCTACATATAAAGTTGAAATACCAGTCAGAATTGCAAATCGAACTGAACCCGCGCCCTCCATCTTGTTTCGCTTGTGCGCACGCACTTTTACAATATAATCGATAATATCGATATATCATAGGGGTTATTCATGAATCATGTAACTTTTTAACATCTGCCTTGCAATTGCAAGGTTAACCAAGGAGGTTGGAAGGATTTCGAAATCCTTCCAACCTCCTTGCTAGCAACCGATAAGGTTTTGTAAGAAAAGCCATTCAGGGATAATTAAATTAGGAGGTTGCATGCATATGACCAACCTCTTTACCTAGTAGCACACTTCAATTAAAGTAGACAATAAATCTTAATCTTAATTAACCATTATAACAAGGCATTAATATATATATAACGACCCTCGTATATACAAGATGGATAAAAACGAATATTTTATGCGATATCATAAAATGCATACAACATGACAGCGAATAAATGACGAAAGAGGAATTATTACACAACACTCGAATGCTTAATTATTATTGCGGCTGTTCACGCTTCACAATTTTCCAGCATATATATCATCAAGATATCATTAATGAACCAATATCATACTGAATACAGCCTTCTTGATTTTATATCGCAGCGACAATATTGACTAGACACCCTATAGTACATTACACGTCAAAAAATTACAAGTAGCCGGCTAATCTATGTATAACATGCTGAAAAAGTATTTAAAAAACATTCGAAATTGGCAAGTAAAATGCCTTCTGGGGCCATAGCATCGACTCGGTGTATATAATAATTCTTAGAAAACCATGCATGCAAACTTCAACATGTACGCATCGTATATACCGACAGCGAGAAATTTTCCACAACCAACACTGACTATGCAATAAAGTATATAACTTACAAGTGTATATGCGTATACAAATTGCAATAAAATAAAACACAATTGCATCTGTCAAATAGCTACCCAGGGAAGCGAAGCTGCCATCGAGATTATTAACAAGGTGATCTGTAAATCCGTGAAGCAACATACGATTCGGGAATCCTTGGAAAGGATTACGCGGTTCATTTCGTCAAGATGACATAAATTATTCAAAATCTGCTCGCATTCTTTAGTTAACGCAAAACGACTTAAAATTAAGTTGTTCTCCCGAAAGAAATATGTGAATGCGCAAATTCAATCCACGCGGTGAACAAAACCACGCGCGGCAAGTTTCACGCGAAACATACAATACATGTAGGTATTCGAATACGATATAAGTTATATAAATGTTAACTTGAGTACACTCATTCAAACGCATCCATACTCGTACCAGATGGAATTTTCCGGAGGTTTTTCGGTGGAAGTGGCCACGTCATCGTTGATGATGACATCATTCAAGTTGGATTTGGCAGTGGTGACCTTAATTACAGAGGAATTTACCGTCTTACTACCATTTATTTCTCTTTCTCCTTCTCGCATTGACCTGCGTGCCACCGGACTGTTTAACCTGCTACCATCTTGTATCGCAGCGCAGTTGGATTCTGGAATGTTTCCGGGGACTCCGGTCTCTTGCGTTATTCCTCTCGAGCTCCTTGCACGGAGCAAGCCACTGGGACTGTAAGTCAAACCTTGGGTCAAATTGACAGCATCTTCCGCCAACCCATGCGATGCTGGCGACAACTGCTGGTTGAGGTAGCCATTTGACTTGACGCTTTGCCGCAGAATGGTTGTGGCTTTCTGTTTGGCTGCGCTTGAATCGGCAGCGGATCCATTCTGCGCATGTGATGACCTCCCCAAATCTATCATGCTCACGCAAGATGAATTTGAAAGAGATGACCGCTTCGGTTCTGGTTCGTACAGAGAATTTCTCGCAGAATTGGTTGTTATTACGGTTACGTTGCTCACGTTGTAATCGGAGGTAGTGCCGCGTAACGGTTTCGTAGGCGTGCAATTCTAATTACAGGATGAACCAAATTTGCATTTCTAAATAACTAAATGTACGTCATTAGTACAGTATCATACTTGATTTTCCACGGGAGCATTCGGCCCAGTCGACTGTCCACCTGCGTTCACCGATCTCCGCAACGTCGGAGTCATCTTCGCTTTCTTATCCGAATCGCAGGAATTCAAAGTCTCGTGGTCATCATTGTAGTAGACTGCAAAAATTATTACCATAAATTACACACTAAGTTCGATAACCTCAAGTAATCCAGCCAACTATTTACCCGCTCTGCGAGTGCCGGGTGTTCCCAAACCTAATCGCGCGGGACACATTTCTTCCGAAGGTGCGGCTTTCCCTGAATACATCAAGAAATAAAATAAACATACCACCTGTATTAAAACCACATTGGAATACAATGGAATAGGTCATTCATTCATGCTGAAGTATAACTTACATGAGACTGATGAGCACGAGTCAACGTCAGCCTGATGACCATCGCTGCTCAACGATTCGGTCCGCGAATTGACAAGTTCATCACTTGAAATGCTATCTGTAATGCGGTTTAACATAATGTATCACAGAATTGTGCAGCGTTCAAGCATGAAGTCCATGTGTACCACATACCTCGAGCGGCTTTCTGATCGCCAGGGTTTTCACGCGGAACTTTCATGTAAAATATGGAATTTGACATTGCAGAAGGACGTCTCGCATCACGGTGATCGCTTGACAGGTCAACAACATTGTCTCCAGTTTCGCTGCATGGTTCACCAGATTCTACACACCCAATTAAATATATGAAAGGTCATGTACTTGCCAAAAGAAAGAAAAAAAATGCATTTAACAAACCACGAGAAACTCTTCTGACTGTTGCATCACTGCCGCTGTCAGGTGACTCATTTCCAAGTGAACACAGAGAAGAATTGTCCAAACTGTCGGCATTCTCAGAAGCATCTGTCCCACGGCGGTGTTCTTTATCTCTGTCACGGCTTCTTCCAGACTAAAATAATCCGAGAAATTGCTCAAATGCCACTCAAGAACTAAACTGCGTTACATTTCTGTCATGTTCTTACTCGAGGAACTCTGTTGATTAACTCAGATCCTGCTCTTCTCACGCGGCGAACCAAATTTGCACCAAATCCACGTCTGAAAACAAGGTTTTAATATTAAACAATGCTTAAACCTTGAAGAAAAAAACATACATCAACTCAAACTAATATGAATGCTATGAAATACGTACGGTGTGCATCCTAGCTGCCTGGTTTCCAAGCAGCATTAATTTAACAGTTAAAACAAGAATGATTTGACAAAAATACGTTCTATAATGACTAAATATTTTACGCAACAGCTTACTTTTTTGGCGAGTAGTTTTCCATTCGCCTGTATTGCTCCATTATCTTTTCCTCCAATTTTTCCTTTTGGCGCCGCAAATTGTTCAGTTTATCACTAAATTAAAACAAGAAAAACATTCAAATGTACTTTTAGTCTTTATTAGGATTGCAAACATTTGGATCACATCAACTTACGCAAAATTCTTTTCTTCCTCGTGAAAATGCTCCTTGTCTTCCAACGTCTGAGTCAATAGTTCATGGTATTGAGTTAACAGCATTGACACTTGTCCCATTAAAGATCTGCGATCATCATCCAACGCAGCATTCACCTGAACCAGCATCTAATTTTAAAGGATAAATGCAACATTACTGGGATAATCCCGCAAACAAATCACCACATTGTTATTCATCAAATGTTAAGATTTATCCAAAGCCAATGGAACTTACTTTGCAAAGTAGTCCCAAATGAATTCATGCAATTCAATGTTGAAAATTGTTCAGAACACAACTTCAATTGCAATGTTTCGTTATATGAAACCGATATCTCACCTCACATTTGTTGGACAGTTTGGAAACCTCAACCTCGAGAGAGCTGATTTGGTCCCGTGCTTCGGCCAATTCGCCCTGAAGTTCCGTCTGCCGTAACTTGGAAGCATTATTTTCACCTTTTATCGCTCGGTATTCAGTTTGCTGAGTTTTATATTCTATTTTCAGTCGCTCATTATTTGTATGCAACAAACGGAAATCATCCTGAAGTAAAAGAACACGAAGTAAAATCCAATTAAAATCCATGCACAAAATAGTATATAATAAAATTGTCAAAAAAATAACCTTCAATCTGGAATGCTCCGCACGTAAATTGCTCAAAGACTTTGAATCTGCTTTCAATATCTCTTTTTCATTTTCCAAAGATTCCCTGAGATGCAAAACTTCTTCCCGGCCATCAATAAGTGCCTGATGCTGGTCCTACATTTGCAAACAACAACTTTTACATTTTCACGTCAAACTTGTTATTAAATAAATTCAAAATTTATGACCGTATTACAAACCCCTTATTTTGCAAGTTACTGAACAAGTATCAAATACTCACTTTTAATGATTTATTCTCATTTTTCAACGTCTTCTGCATTGTTTTCAGCGAGTCAACTTCACTCAATAAACTTTCATACTCGGAAGACAACTGCACGTGCAACTTCTGCAAAGTCTCGTGATCAGTAACAAGAGATTCGTGAGCTCCTTGAAGTTCTTCTTGGTGGAGAAGAAGCTAACAATAGTAGAAGACAGTAAAAAGATTACAAAATGAAGTTGCAATAAAATCTTAGCTTTAATTATATGACAGAAACACACCTGCTCTTTGGCCAGTTCAAGTGCCGCATTAGTAGACTGCAATGTGGCCACTTGCCCGGCAAGTGATGCATGTTGAGATTGCAATGTTGTGTTTTCAACTTGCAAGCATGCATTTTGAGATTGCAAAACAGAATGCTGTTCGCTCAACATAT
>JAQFZQ010002911.1:0-12253 GCA_034696005.1 Glomeris marginata | reverse complement strand
CAATAAGGTTGCACTGTTATCCACAACACGGCCTCCATATTGGCAATAGGACACGCCTACTGAAATTGGTCAATTGTGCCACTGTAACGTTTGGCACTTCAAACTGAATTTTAATGAATACATGGGCGGAGCTACAAAATTGTGCTTAGATTGCTAATAACTTTTTAACAATTTATAATTGTAATCTGACTTTACCATGGTAAAGACGACTGCCATTTTACACCACCAGGAGCACAAGTGAGCTTGGGGCCCTTCTACCACTTTCAGTTGTTGCATGTTTATTTAGTGATTAATCTCATTTAGCTAAGACTAGAAGCACTAACACACTGTACGGTCCTTTTACAAATTTGAGGCAACAACGATCGACCAACATTCACTTTGAGTGATGCAAAACGGCAAAGCATATGATAATCAGGCATGGCGGAATTCATAAGAAGCGTAACGCTACCAAAATTGAATTTACAGCGACGTTGCACCATCATTTTAGCGTCGTCATCTTTCTTGACTTGTTTATTATATTGTCGCAAATATTCAACAAGCTTCGCTCAATTGCGCATGCGCAACTCAAAATAGCATCCTTACAAAAATCACGTTCCGCCAATGTTGCATGCAATTTACATGATTTTGATATCAAACTTGCTCTCAATTCCATTATTATTAAATTTCATCCCAAAATTTTACGCTAACAGTTATGTCTCCGTGAAAAATGTGAAGCCCCCACCGGAAGCAAGAAATATAAAGATTGAAAATACAAAGGAATATTTAAAGCATGCATAGTGATATAGGTCTTTCTTACATAAAAATCTTCATTACGAGTATATGATACATTAGAAATATATGATATTAGAAATATATTATGCAAACAATAAAGATAAATGTGTTTCATTATTTCAAATGATGCAAGGAGACCCAATATCCTGCAAGCTGCATTAATTGTATATTGATTGGTTACACTTGTATATATTTGATCTTGTACAAATGCCTCAAATTTCCTCCTATTTAAAACTGAAATAAGATACTGTAGCCCAGAAATCGTAAGGGATTTAGGGACACTTACAGATTTGCTGCAAACATTCGCAGCACTTTCAACACCCTGTGTACGTGTGGTTCAAGTTATATGACATAAGTATAGGGGAATATTTAAATGTAAATTTTATCAACTGTACTTTTAATGTTGTTATCGATTAAATAACCACAAGCTATTTCAGACTGGCTACAAGTTTTTGTTATACGAAGAGCAGTGACAGATGGCCTTCTCAATATTACTCAGCCACCATGGCATGACCCACAACCCTCAAGTGCACCCCTACAGATCCACTCGCTAGCGAATAAAGCACTTGACACCACCGACTATCATGTTGCCAACCTCTGCAACGTATCACATATTTTCATTCATAAAATATGCCCACAATTCTTTATTGTACTCTTATGCATTTTGTTGATTGTACAATGCAACTTTACTGTTCTATTCACAATGAACTGCAGACTATACATTCAAACGAAAACACTTGTGCAACAAAAATAATACATATGAATGGTGTCTGCTATTGTTTTTGCATCACTATACTGTTCATATCATTTTACATGCATGGATAAATAGCTGGAAGGTCCTTCATAATATAGCAAAATGCAAAATAGTTGGGGACTCTTTCCAGTTGCGCATTTTACAACACAATTCGGTTTGCATTGGTATTACCTTTGAGTTGCATCTTGCTGCAGTAGCATATTAATACACAAATTTAAATTAAATTACCCTAGTTCCTGTTTAAAGTTTAATTAGTTTCTGCTAATCCACAAATTTAAATTAAATAAGGGTACACTAGTAACTGGTTAAAGTTTAATCAGTTTCTTCCTATAACCAACATGCAAAACAATTTGCAGATTTGCATTGTAGTTTACAGATAATTATAAATACTGTATACATGGTAAAACTTAATTCAATATATAATCATGCAGCTGGTATACTATTTCAAGCATGTATTTGTAAAATAATTTTGTAGAAAATCTTATGTAGAAGGGTAGGGACATTTATATATGTTATCATATACAATATCAAGTCCAAACAGATTTTATGAACTACAGCAAGCCAATAAATATTGCAGGATAAAACCAACAAAATGTGTGACACATGTCACACCAAATACAATCCTCATTAGAAGGTGCTTGTGAATAGGTGCAGGGGACGGTGCATGGAGGTGAGGGGCGAAGGATCTGCCATATTTGTATAGGGGTGTATAAATATAGGGGCACATGGGTAAAAGAAGGGCGACAGCAGCGACATATGCTCACAGAGTGCCCAGCCCTGAGTTTTGCGGTGTTAACGTGCTATGGGTAACTTCAGTCTGCTGCACTATTACCAATAGCAAGCCAATAGGGATATGACATAACGTGTGACCTCATGCAAGGTACCTTCCCCAACCACCACCACTTTCATTGGCTACGCAACTTTGTGTCAGTCGACAACAATGGGTACATGGAAAATGTCAAATCGCATGAAAGCCACAGTACACTAAGGGCTCAACCTCTCATCCATAAAAATATGCAAAAACCGCAGGAAAATATTAAACAATTTATTAATTGATCCCCAATAACATGGATATAGCATTTCTCATATTTCGTCATTGCATGGTACGGTTAGAAATACAATTCTGCAATCATTTTGAACACGTATAAAGCATATATTTAATTTGTAGTATAAATTAAAGTTGAATTAATAATGTTTTATGGTACTATACTACCAAAAAGAATGCAAGTGCAGCAACAAAATATCTTTATGAACTTAGTATAAAAAACACTAGCAATTAAGTTGGTAAGTTGGTAAGCAAATAATTAGTACAGAAATTCATATACTGGCTGTAAACTGTTTCAGTTATACTGCTAACGTATAAAAAATTATTTAATACGTACCTACTAAACACATACAGAAAACTCATCACTGGCACTGTGCATGGCTAAACCACCAACCTCTCACTGTGTTGATGGTGGTAAGTTCGAGCCCCAGTACTGACATTAACACATTGGGTTTTTCAAGACACCTGATGAGGCCATAAGGCCTCATCGAAACAGAAGTTTATTATAGTATAGAAGGCATTCATTATTGCAACACCTGTATTTACAAGTGACATTTTGTTGGTTTACACGCGCCAGACACGTGCCCCTTGGTAGGTGGCCCCAAGCCCTCTGGTGGTATGCATTGTTGCTCGATTAAGAGGCCACGTGGCCCAAAATCTGCCAATGGTTGAGGCGCTCAGCAGTTTAAATGGTGCGGGGAGTGGCGAATGGCATGATGGGAGTGCCCTAACTGTGGGCGTCACGTGGACCAGTCATTCGCAATCGGCACTCGGATCGGGCTGGCCGGCTGCAAGCAGCTAGACACCAGTCGGACCCACTGCCCTTATCACCCAGCACAGGTAAGACTATACCATTCATTCTTTCAATTTGTTTCTTCCAAATCTTCAATTCCATTACATTGCATTCAAATATGTGGCTGTCTATGTTCAATCAATTGTTCCTAATGTGTTGTAGAATATCATGAAAACACATGCAGAACTTATACATGTTGAATTTCTGCAGGTCTACCTATATATACTATAAGATAAACAAAAGGTTCTTGACACTATTAATTTATGTTTTATTAATACTATACTGGTATACGATCTGAATTAACATTACATGAAGGGTCTATGATAACCCACCACAAGTGATGGTCCATGATGGTTTCTGATGGTTCATGGTGGTCTGTGATGGTGGTATATGGTGGTGTGTGGTGGTTGTACGTGGTGCATGTGATGGCTAACAATTACAGACCACCATGAACCATCAGGGACGATCAGGGACCATCACATGTGGCATGTTATTATTATTAGACCCATCATTTGATAGATTTTTCCAGTAGGGTTGCCAGATTCCACAAAACCCATAATTCATGCATCAAACCAAGAAGTTATAACTCCTTGATCAAACATCTGGCATCTCATTTTTTATTAGGATATGTATAGATACTATATATAGAGATTATTTAAAAATATATTTTGTCGAACTTCATTAGAATTTAAACAGACCATTTTGGGCCTTTGATAAATTCATGTTTCCTAGGCCTTTATATGTTAGTGCGTATATTAAATTTAAACAATAATTATTGATATTTTACTGGTTAATAGATGCAGGGATGATGCAGAGTTCTTTGAATGCTTGTAACCCACATTTTGACAAAGCTCTCTTACAGTTCCAAAAGAATTTATAAAAGAAAAGTGAGTTGAAGGCATATGTTGCTATGATAGTTATAGGTTTACCAAAGACGTATACAAAATAAAAGGAGAGAAAGAAATTATATTATAAAGATCTAAAAATATGACACACACACTTAAGAAATAAATGTAAAATATAATTATCCTTTCATTCATTAATTCTGCACAACTAGGGTATAGTTCAAAATGTAATTGATGATATTGAATGTTCGCCCTTTTGTATTAATATATAGGGTGAGTCACAAGAGCATTGAAGTGCCTGTTAATTTGGTGTGTATGGCTCGTCAACATTGAAATTTAGGTTTTTAGAACAGTTGAATTTTGTTATTGTATGGAAAGGGCATCAAATATTAAACCTACAAACAGAATTATTATATAGGTAAATCAAGTATACATCTAATAAGGCCCTATAGACCTTTATTCTGCTTCATATATAGTGAATGTTTGAAATACTGCATGTCAATGCATTGAAATTTATTGGTTAAGAGTCACATTTCTTTTCAGGCATCTTTTTTATGTAATTACCTACATATACTTGCCCACAAAGATTTGTCTGAACATACAAGCAACCCACACTTTGACTTCACTGCATTGCTGCAAAGCATTAAGGAGAAATGACAGGGTTTTGGAACATACCCTCAAATTTTCATAGTTTATCGATTCAATGCCAAAAAACCATTGCCGTTAACGAAAGTTATCCCAAAATAGATTAAAAAAAGTTAGAACTATAGTTAAACTGGGATGCCGTGGCATCATATCCGTGCGATGTCACGGCGCTGGCATCATAATGTCTTGTGGCGAAATGTGCGCCAGCGAGGCCATCGTCTATACGATCGGCATAGAACGTCGTAGCTGTTTCAACCAATGAAAGCGTTGACTGTGTCTCTTGCGACCAGCTGTACAGAATTTTCATATTTTTATAACATTTGAGCAAATTGCTGAAAAAATCTGCAAAAATTCAGCAATGTTCCCAATTATGTGTTTAATGAATTGGCCGACTCACAAGAAAATCGGTGAAATGACCTACAGCCATGTCAGTTCTCCTTGAAGATGCGTAAACATTACATTTGTGCCAGCAATAAAATTGCTATCAATTCACAGAAACACCCAGTACTCCCAAAAAGTTACTTTTTGAAGCTAATCTAGCCCTTCATATCGAAGTTTAAATTGAATCTGACACTTTAATTTAAATGCAACGGTTCAAAAGATATAATGACAATAACCTTTAAATATTCATTTAACGGCACCGAAAATCATAAAACTTAAAACCATCAAGGCCGAATTCCTGTGGATGCAATAAAAATTTTCCGAATTCCTCAAAGATTCTTAGCAATTTGAATGACCCTTCTTAGGTGAGACACATGACAAGCATCGCCTAACTATTCCTTTGTATGCATTACATCTCACAATTTGATTTTGATAAGAGCTGTTGCATAACTTGCATATATGAAAAAGAGTCATCTTAGGAATTCATATACCATACATATAATGGAAAACATATTTAGGAACCTTTCACAAAAATATGAATACTTGACAGATTGGCACAGCTAGCATTCCCAAAAATCCCTAGTGTAAAATAACACTAGGGATTTTTGAAAAAAGTGAAGTCAGGGGTCACATAAACAACCAGGAATGCATACGAGGGTTAAACTTGCACCTTGAGCTATTTTAAGTTACGATTCACATCGACAGTTTAATTAGCATACAGTGCATATTGCAATTTGGGAGGAGCATGGCATTGCTAACTTAGTTTTATCCATATTTGTCGCAGGCCGAAACAGAATGGATGCGTGAAGCGTGACATATGCGAAATGGTTTCACCACCGACGTTTTAATTAGCACCACCCTTATTCGACTACATGTTCCCTCAATTCATGCATGCTGCATATCACATACTATACATGCCTATGTGAGTATAGTATATAGGTAAGGGAAAGTTCAGAAACCTGGTAAAACCAAGCGCCATGCTCAACGTACAAAAACCTAGTTTTTTTTAGAACCTGTAAATGCACAAATATAGTTTATATGATATAATACTATACATATGTATACATATTGTAGAATAATGGTTATATTCCACTGTGAATATTTAACACTGCTTTCCCTTGCGGGGCTCTTATGAGGACTGTGGCTGCTCCTCCTAACTCTTCGTGTACTACTGCATAAGCTTTTATTTGTATACCCCATTTTGCTACTAACCATTGCAGTGCCAACTGGACTGTTTAGTTTGTACTATCTAGTTTATGAAAAAAAAAAACTTTGAGTTGTACTACAACTTACTACAAACTGCATGTTTGTATTTGGCATAGTTTTGGCACAATGAATTTTTGTAATCAGTCAAGGACTTTATGACCACCCTGTACTATTTGTAGGTTTTCATAATAGACACAATCCTCTAAATCTCCGTATAACACAACACAGTGGTTCATGCTGTCAACAGACTAAAGAACAATCGATTTACGTTGTGTCTACGGAAAACCGATGCATCATCATGTCATTTGTTGTGCACAAGTTTCGAGGAAGGGTAATTGCCTTTTGTCACCAAATTCATCCGATACCCCGAGCAAGATATTACATCCCCGATGGTCCTTATACAATTGCAACAAGTCTGTTTTAGCAGCACAAGGGTCCGGTCGGTTCAGGTGTCGCTGTCCCAGAGCCCTCAGGCTGTGGTCAGCTCAATCGACCGAACAAAGCCATGCATGCTACAAAAAGTTCCACATCACAATTTCCCCTTTCCCGGGGATCGAATCGACAATTAAATTACCAGCTAGTAGCCTATGACAGAGTTGGGGTACGTGAGAGCATAGTGGGAGTTTGGGAAAAAATTGTCCATGGACACGATGACCGACAATCAAATCTGTCAGTGTTCTTCAAAAAAAACTGACCATATAAAATGTGCTTTATGCAGGCTTTGTCATTTTCTATGCTGTACAATATATCGATAACCTCCTTACAGCGAATAGGTCATCTGAATTGACCCAAAGTGATGCAAACAGCCCTGCAAACACGTTCACAGACTTTCAAGTTTAAATTACTTTTGGAAGTAAAATTAGATATACATATATGCAGAAGTCTGCAAAATGGGAGACATTCTTGAACATCCTAAAAGGTTCAGATGGAACTTGTTCATTATACAACTTTGCACGGAAAATAGGGAAATGTGTGCGAACGTGCACGTCCATTTCTTCGGAACAGTATCGTATCGAATGGGATCATACCGTATGGAAAATATACCTTTTAAAGTGTTCAGTATTACTTTGGCACAAGGTTATGGGAAAAATACAGTATAGTTTGTTCAAGAAAACATTCCTGTTTTGTCATTTCCGTTTGTACCGGACTGTATCGAAAACCGGATAGCGGTATAGTGTGAAGACCTTGTGGCCCATGATTCCCAGGGAAAATTAACAGTAGCCAATAGCGTGGTGCACACACCTACTTCATCAGAAACGTGGGGTCATGCCTAGTCCTGGTAAAGTATGTTGTGGCCTTGCTTATATACACACAGGCAATGACAGTCAGAATTAAACTTTCTACAGTAGTACAGTGCTGGGTTTAATAAGCACCAATCCGGGGAAAGTTTAGCAGCCAACATGAAGTCAATTGACAGATGACGTCAGAACATACCCCTATGATCAGTATTATTGCAAAAAAATTATCACCTCGGGGTTATTCCTTATCTATTTTAAAATGGTGTCAAATTACAGGACAGGAAATTCGAAAATGTCAGCAGAAATGTGAATGAAAATACTGTGAAAGGCTTTAAATTTAATTTCCTGAAACCATTAGTGTTGGGTTCAGCCAGGCTATTCAATCCCTACATGCTGGAGTGTGAACAATTTGAACAATTTGGAACCTCCTCTGGCTTGTTTAAGGACCGCTACACGTAGCAGTCCATAACTCTGAGCAAGAAGCCAATTTTTCTAGGAGTTTTCTTTGACCCTTTAAATCGACCTCATGTCCAGATTGCGTTTTTCGATCTGCTGACTCCCGTGTCTTTCTGGTTCTTGGCGACAACCAGTCCTATAACCGTGTTAAAATCTCGTTGGCCCACAAATTGGGACATAAAAACCTCGGACAGGACGCCATCTGCTATCCTCTCTTTTTCGTTTTCCCCCTTCTTGATTGGTCCGTCCTATTACATTAGCCGAAATGGCGGACAGCCTTGCAAATAAAATCAAACTGCTGCCGTGCAAGAACATGGAATTCCCCATTACATTGTAAAATATTACTATTTGCACACTGAGTGTATAAAGTATATGAATATGATGATATACCATGGCAGGGTTTTCAACAAAGATATCGGTGTTATTATACGAGAGTTGTTAATACTGTTCAGCCTTGTATTTGCATATAATTAAAAAATGCAAATGGTATTTTTGTTCATGCAGGTCTACATGACAATCTTTCTTTAGAAACACATATTGCTAACATATTTCAATGTATCAATAAACGAATGATTTTAGTATACATACACTTACAACTGAAGTTAAAAAACTTCATACCTTAAACACGTACACATAAAACTAAATATACTATCTTGTTAACTGATGCCTTACCTTTGAAAAAGTTCTGTATAGAATTCTTCCCCAATTGTAGAAGTTGTTGTCGGGCTTTCTGTAAATAAGAAAATAACACAATTGTATAAGAGAATTGTAAAATAAATTTCAATGAAGTATACAAAGCTAGGAACAGATAAAAAAGTAGAAATAGTGTAACCAGTATAACTTGGTCTAGCCTAGTCTAGCTATAAGCAAATGTATAGGAATGTTTTCCAGTTCCTCAAAAATTAAGTGTTGTTAAGTTTTTTTCTTCATGGCCTCTACAGCAACAGTTAAGTGCACCAAAAATGGCAATGGAACAGAAACACATTAAAATCCATTGGGTTGTCGTGAAAACAGATAGGCAGGCAAAATGTGAAGATGCATGTGCAGGCTAAGTACGTGTCATTTTTCACGCACTGCTGAGTCCCTCTTTTCAAGCAAAATGTATACTGTATGTATATGGCAGAGAAAAAGGAGGGGAACAAGAGGGCTGACATGTTCCCAGAGTGTTTTTATCGGACTTTATTACGCTAATCCACGCTTTGTCTTTGTACCAACAGAGTCTTGTTCCCCGGGTGTGTCGTATAGAAAACGCCTAATTACTTTTTTATCTCACTCCGAACCCATAACGTTCACCCTCTTCATTTTTTCCCGCTTCTTTGTGCCATCGTCGGCGATAAGCTGATTAGCATGTCTTATATGCATATTAGGAATCACGCTCAGCATTAGCGAATTTTAATTTTTTTTTGCTCCTCACTCACATGCGAGGTTAATAATGCGGGAATTTTCCAAGATGAAAAGGTATGCATGCATGTGCAACAATTGTATAGAGAGAGACCTAAAAGTTGGAGAATTTAAAAATAAAACAATGCATGTAATACCAGAATCATCTAGGATAAGCTGATACAGATAGACATGTAAGTATTGCTGCAGAATTATGTGCAGTCATGGATGTTTGAAATAAAATTGTGGAAGAAAGTCTGCAGGGAAAATATAGCAAACTTGTTACAATTAATATAGTTAATTGCAAAGAGTTCAACATCATCTGAATATCAAATTTATTAAGTTCAGCAAAGGTATTATTATATAATTTAGCAACAAGCTGAAGTGGATTTTGGAGATAACTCAATACACAGGGCAGAAAAATATGTAGACATGTTCTCCCATTCAAAGTACATATTGCTAAATTCACTTAATAAGTGTTGTTTATATTCATAATCAGATGGATAGACCGTAAAAACGCATTTTTTGAAGAAAACCTAACTCAGTTTTGTGCCTTGGTATAGCGAAATTTCCCTGGAATGCATGCATTTAATCAAACTCATAAATGTCAAATACTAAAGTATAGTTTTGCAGATTATGAATACTGACATGTAAAAGAATCCCTTCATGCATGCATGTGATCCTCTGAAAATTTATCACTTAATAACTCCTTCATCCTTTTGACACAACCTGCTAAGATTTTATTCTGCCCAATTTTTATAAATGTTGCTTAGAAGATTGCTACCGTTTTTATCATGCACCCAGGAATTTAGTAGGCTTATAATACCTTTTTCCCAAAACATTAATTTATTGAGGAATTAAAGAATTTATCTGGTCCAAAATATAGTTCTTAATTTACACAATTAAAAGCTGGTGGTTATTCCAATACAGAACAGACTCATATGTATATTGTACATCCAATTTAAGATGCATTGGGAATTCCATATAAATATAAAATGCATTAACATTTTAAAACTACTGCAAATTCAACAGTTTTCAAACTTTGACTGTATGTTACTTTAATTTATTTCTTTATATCCCAACAATGTTTAATATATCTTTCACCCCAAAGCATATTATTTGCAAGTGTTTTACATATACTACTGCAAACAGATGCAGAGATTTTGCTGCTGTATATTACAAATGTGCAAAATTATTCAAATGAGCTTTTACACATTCATTTTGGCAAAAATCCTAGATATGCTTCTTTCACTCTGTGTTCATTACATTTCTGAAGACTGCACAGTAAAAATGTCACAACAGACTACTTCATATTCACTTCGAAGTCAACGAGTATAACATCGGATTAAAAACACCCTTATATTAAGTCCCCATGCGTGGGCGATTTAAAACGAATAATAGGCAGATCAAAGTTAGTTGATAAGGACCATAACGAGCATTGCGACCCAGGACGTCATAAAAGTGCAATGGGATGTCTAGATATGTCACAGCAGAGTGGTCCTCGTTTCTTCTTTTTTTTTCTTCGTTGAACAAGTGCATGAGAGGGTTTTTTAGTAGCTCTTTCTACATTGGCCGTTGAACGCCAACACTAATTACGACTATCGCCCCAAATGCTCATTAGGGGCAAATGGCTCCATTACAAGCGTCTTGCACAGTTATCAAAATGCTGAAGTCTGATAAAGACTCACATTTGCGGCACTACCAACGACGTTTTTACAAATATGCTAACTTATATATACAGTCTGTCTTGTCTGCGACAACTTGCACCGCCAACATGGTGCTGCAATGCAAATGCAAACTTAACTGAATGGGGAACTTTATAGCCATTTTACAGCATAACTCCAAAATCATGCAGCATGATATCCATTAAGAGCTGTAGAGGTTCATACAAATGTACAGTGAAACCTGTCTTAAGGACCACTCGTATTAAGGGACCACCTGCTTCTTGAACAGATTCTGCTATGTCCCATGGAGCTCCATAGGATTTAACAAGGTGAGAGGAACACCTGCCAAACGCGACCAAAGACCATGATGTTTAAGGAAAAAATTGCTGAAAACCTGTGACATGGGGCACGTATTTTTTTCGCAAAAGTTGGCAAAAGTCAGACCAAAATTCCTGAGCTCTATGCAATTGTTTCAATCACACACACCCTCTCACAGTCATATCCGCTCCATTTCATCGTATATTTCCAATCGTTTTTCACCTTCCGAACCAGTTAGATGTGCGCATAATTTCCCTGCGTAATCTTGCAAGTTAAAATTCCACGTTTTTGAACACCTGATCGTGTGTTTGAAAGTCCTCAAAGTGCACATGAGCAGATGTCCCCCAAAGTGTACATCGTGTTCGCATGCTCGTTCATTCATATTTGCATTCATTTGCGAAGTACCAACCATGCAAAGGTTAGCTGACTCACCCTGTATATAGGATTGGACCACGAGGGTAAAACATTAGGAGACTCTGTTTAGGAAATCACAATCAACCTTGTAATCTCTCCTATATTTCATGTATCCAAGTGAATTTATTTTATATTATCAATTTTAAACAAATCTTGCACTTTTCAATGGCACATTCTTGTTGCCACCAGAGTGGGGGGGGGGAAGGTTCAAAACATTACTGTTGAATGTTGCCTGCGTTTTTATCGCAAAAAAATTATACCAAGAACATTTCACAACATTCTGTGTCTAAGATATTATCATTCTGAGGGTGGATTCACAGAATGTGCAATTTTGTGGGCCCAA
>JAQFZQ010002910.1:0-12254 GCA_034696005.1 Glomeris marginata | reverse complement strand
CAACCATATTTTACGAGCTGTTGACGTGCGAAATCACTGGTAACGCCGCTACTGGAGGCTGCCATTTTGAATTGACAGCAGTGTTGCCCAAATCGCCAGAAATTGTACCGCTTTACATTTTTTTTATTCCTTCCTTGCTTCTAAACTATGTGTGCCATATTAGGCAAGGCTAATAAATAACAATACAATAAAAATTAAATTTAAAAAAGGGATTTATTGTAACTGAATTAATGTACATACATACGTATGAATGAATACAATATTAAATATTTGTTTGAATTAATGGGAATCATTTGCAATATACAGTATTTCAAGGAAATTTGATATAATATATATGCACAATTAATATATTTTAAACCACCCTTGATTTTACTATTATGTAACATTAAATTTTAACACACCGCGAAACACCACAGTCAAAATGGTTAACCTTTTTGTTTTCCTATCATTATACGCATGTAGGTACCAGTATATTTCTGCACCATTAAATTGGAATCCAATGTTGGTGATCGACGAGTATTATATATTTATTATATGAAACCATGAAATTGTCATGCATTTGTGAACAAAATATAAATGCAACAGATATACAGTAGCACATACACTCAAACAAAATGAGGTAGCCTATAAATGACTTCCGCTCGGCGGAATTCTGAAATGCCATTACTTTACAAACCAAATAACAATTATACACTTTCTGCCGAGTAATAGTACAGTATATCAGTTGCTCGCTTCCTTTTCTGGATGCGTTAATCGAACAATATATAGGAACATAAATTATAATAGCTAGATGTCATATGTTCTTGAGGTGTGTGGTGTGTGTGACAACAGGCGCAACTGGTTTTAGAATTCTGTCAATTGTAAACAGTATAGTGGCCTTCATCGAATGAAAATCTACTGAACCAGATTAGCATCCTTTGCCATTCCATAAAATATGCTGTTGTGGTCTGCAAGGAGTGCCGGAGGACTGTCAAATTCTTTTATGAGACCTTGGTCGAGGACCATTACCCTGAAATAAGAAAACAAGAATTTAGGTGTGCAAATGATAAGTGCAAATTGTAACTAACAAGGGAAACAACATACATGTATGTTATACACAAGGTTGTGTTACACCACCTGACATACAGTGACAACTTTGAGAATTAAAAATAATCAAACCTTGTGCTGTCCATGATGGTATTCAATCGATGAGCTATGGTGAGAACTGTGCACTCTGCAAACTCTTTCCTAATTGTTGCCTGGATTAAGTCATCAGTCTCCAGGTCCACTGCTGCGGTCGCTTCGTCAAGAACCAATATTTTGGTCTTCCTCAACAAAGCACGGGCCAAACAAACCAATTGACGCTGGCCAACACTATAAAATACACAAATCAATTGTAAATTTGTGTGACATTCATATTGGGAAATATTAGTAAACCATTACCTGAGGTTTTCACCTCCTTCACTGATCTCGTAATTGAGACCGTCAGCAAGTGATGCGGCAAATGATTTCAAGTGAGAAAGTTCAAGTGCTTTCCAGATATCTTCATCACTGTGTTTGTTGAACGGATCGAGGTTAATGCGAAGGCTTCCGGAAAACAGTACAGGATCCTAAAATGAACAGTCAGCCAGTTAATAATGGTATCCATATTGAAATGATCATTCACAAGGTGAAGAATGTTTGCATGGTACCTGTGGAATGATTGTCAGACCAGCTTTTAAATCGTGCAAACCGATTTTACTGATTTCAACACCGTCGATGATTATGGAGCCACTCGCTCCTTCGATGAGTCGGAAGAGACTCAAAGTGAGCGAAGACTTTCCAGCACCTGTCCTCCCAACAATTCCAATCTTCTCTCCACTCTTAATTTCGCATGAAATGCCTCTGAGCACCAACTCCAATCCTTCTCTGTATCGTGTAGCGTAATCTTTAAATGTCACGCAACCTTCCTCGGGCCATGTTTTACGAGTTCGGTTTCCTGGCACAATCCAATCAGGCTGGAAACAATGCACAATATTAATAACAATATTATGCACAACAAACATTTAGATCAACTGAGTGCATTAAAATGATATATATGACATTTATGATGAAAAATCATGCAGGGACCAACTCGAAAAGTGGTTAACCCTGAGGAAAAATAATTACTCAAGCATAATAATTATCATTATGTGAATTATTTGACAGGTGTACTTCATCATGTAACCCTGTATAGTCAATGCTGAAGATGTTATCACATAGTCTATTCAGTGTGTAACCTTGTTCACTCTTGGCACAACTGATTATAAACAACGTTATGAAATATTTATGTCAAGGTCTGCATACTGTTGTGCAAACTTACCATGATTTTACAACATGTTTTAAACTTACTTCTACTGGAGTCACAGAATATTCTTTAAGACGTTCCACTGCAACAATGTTAGTTTCCAAATCTCCACTCATACGCACCAGCCAATTCAAACTGACGGTGATCTAAAATAGAAGAACATTCATTGTCACACTTAAAATCTGATGGATAGGATATAGAAAGCAATTGCGAAATGGATAAAATCTCACAGAAAGGGAATAACTGATTGATAATCCAACAAGCCCAGGGTCCATTTCTTCTCGGCCAACAACTGCAAGCAATGCTGCAGCGAAGACAGTAAGGTTTCCAATAATTTCCAACCGGATTCCCAGCCACCTGTGGTTATTGGAGTACAACAATTAACAGGTCATCTAGTTGCTTTGGCTTATCTTACAGTACATTAGGTGGATGTGTACCTTGCAGCGATAGTACTAGGATAAAAACTGATCTGGTTGATGTCAACTCTACGTTCAGATTCAGCAATGAATTCCTCTTCCTTTTTGTAAGTTCTGATAGTAGGGGCTCCAGTGATGGTTTCCGAAAAATGGGTGTAAATTGGAGACCTTGAGACGGATTCGATACGTTTCAGCTGTCGAGATGTGGCAATGTACATAACCTAATGAAATTATTGAAATGATAGTATAAGGGCTCCTTTATGTACTTCTAGTCATGATCTGGCGTAACCAAGACTCTTGGTCTAACTAACCTGGACGAAGTAGTAGATTATACCAATGGGAATAAGCAGTATGGTGAACCATGGTGTGACAGCGCAGATGACCACTATGGTAGCTACGACCTGGAACAGGCACACAATCCAGTAGCGCAGCGTGAAGGGCAATACATTGTCCACTACATCAACATCCTTCGAGAATCGGTTCACGATGCGGCCAATTGGTGTTGTATCAAAGAAGGACATTGGCGACTTCATCACATTCTCTAACATCCTGCTATGTAGAACCCTTGAAGCCTTGACCGTAGCGATGGCTAATGTCACCGAACCAGCCAGCACAAATATTGCTGCAATCATGAAAGTACAAAGACCACGTGAGACTACTTGCATCGTCTACATTTCAATTAATACAGTGTTCATATATTGTTTTCAATATGGCAGACAATCTACTTTTGCATAACTTACTCTGCAGAACACCAAACACGCCATAAATCCCTAAACTCATGGCTCTCTCATCTTCATCCTGACATGACTCATGTATAACGTATCCGCTGGAATTAGTTATATTAACAGTTGGATCTTTAGCCCATTCACTGAGCCACCAGTTTGACAAAATGGAGAATGCCTGGTTGATGGTATTGAACACCACTGTCAGCACAGTTATCAAGATTCCTCCTGCGATCACGTACGATGAGTAGATGGAAGAGTTCACCTGAAGACAAACACTATTAATTGAATACCACTCTTGTTGTTAAAAAATGCAGATTATCCCTACTGACCTTTCCTTTCTCAATGACCTCTGCTGATATAAGTGTCGTTCCTTTCTTCTCATCGTCACCTGCAGTTTTAGCAACACTACTAGCTTTGAGAAGGGCTTTCTCGGCTGCAGCACTGGCTCTTCTGGCTTGAGAGCGGCGAAGGGATGCATTACGGCTCATTGTGCCACTGGCAATACTATTAGCATCACTTTCAGAAGATTTCTTCTGTCTTGATCTACGCCTATTTGTCAAAGGACCATATGATATCAACACCAATTTATCTCAGCAAACACCACGCTTTCGCTTACCTTTCAATCTCTTCCTGCCCTATCTTGGAAACCAACTCGCTTTTCAATTCTTGGATATCTAAAAACAGCAGATAGAAGAATGGTGATTTGTACAAAGAAACTATGTAAACTATATTAGTAAGGGAAACAAAGATTGGGCATTGTTTACGACAATAAAATCTACCTCCAACTTCAATCTCGTCCAAACCATCCTCGCTGTCCAAGTAAGTGACCAAGAAGTCAGCAAAGGCTCCTTTCTTGTCCAGGAGTTCCCGGTATGTACCGGACTCGGAAATCACACCGTTATCAAGTACAACAATAAGATCAGCTTGTGGTAAATATGTGACGCCATGTGTCACCAAGACACGAGTCTGCAAATGCACATTTGCGCATGTTAAACACATGTAGTGAAAAATACAAGGTGTTGCAGGAAAGACAATGACACAAGCAAAGCAATACCTTTCCACTCAGCACACCCTTAGGACCGATGACTTTGTCGAATATGTGTTTGCCCACATGAGAATCAACAGCACTTAGAGGATCATCAAGAAGGAAGACATCAAAGTCACTGTACACCGTTCTTGCCAAACTGACTCGCTGTTTCTGACCACCACTCAAGTTGATTCCCTTTTCACCAATCTCTGTCTGGTCGCCACCGGTCAAGATTTCCAAATCCTGAGTTAGTGCGCAGGCTTCGATAACTTTGTCGTATTTTTCCTTGATGTATGGTTTCCCAAATAGGATGTTGTCTCGAAGAGTTGCATTCTGGATCCATGCTTGCTGAGCAGCATATGCAACCCGTCCCTGAACAACACCAAAATTTGTGTCTAATTTCTCTCTATAACAATGATAAAACTTTTGGTTTTTACCGTGGTATTCAATTTGCCTTCAAATCTGTCCATCTCTCCAAGCAATGCCGAAATAAAAGATGACTTTCCTGCCCCAACAGGACCCACAACAGCCACCAAAGACCCTTTTTTAACATGCAGGTTCATGTTTTTTAAGACTGGTGGGTCGTTAGGTCCCCAAGCAAATGTTGCATTCTCCATTATCAGGGGATAGCCTAAATACATAATAATAATTACTTGAAGGAATGAAGAAATTACAAATTCAACACTAGAAATATCTTACGGGCGTTCTCGTCGTGACTGGCAGTGTTCGGGTCCAATTCTTCTAAACCCAAGAATTCATTCAACCGGGACACGGAAACAGCACTCTGTTAATTAATTTCCAAATAAATTGAAACATTTACATTGTCATTGTGACAATAATGACAATATTAATGAATATCACTACAGCAGCGCAAACAGTAAATGACTTGAGCATGTAACATGTCATGTTGTTGACTCAGCTGACACATGCAAGCCTTTCATAGTTAATTAAGGTATGTACCTGGATAATGTAGACAATCAGGTTGGGAATGAAGCTCAATGGAGAACGGAGCAGGTTAAAAATGGCCAAAGCCACAAATGCTTTGTTGGGGGTAAGCACATTGCAATCATCTATCATGACGTATGTGGCGAATGTTCCAAGAGAAACCTGTCAAAGTTATGCAGGAAATAAGTCTACTGTCATATTTAAATAATACAAAAGCAGCTTGTACCAAGAAAGGTGCACACGTCCAAATGAAAGATGTAGCGGCATTCAAGTTTGCAATTCCCTTTAACACTTTCAGCTCATTTTCTCGTATGTTATCGATCTGTTCCTTGAACGATGGCTCCCAAGCATATAACTTCAAAACCTGAAACAAAAGAGACAGTGTTAAACAGCATATTTCATTGTCTGAGCATTAATCATCCATCATATACCTTCATTCCACTCAAGATTTCATTCATCAATTTAACACGGTGATCCTTGTGCTCCATTTGCTTCATCTGCAAATCCATACATGTAAATTATATGAAACTATAGCATGAACAATCCCTCGAATTCTAAGGGAAATATAATTTACCTGTAGTTTCTTGGTGATGGCAGCCACCACTGCATTGATCGGAACAAGAAGCACCATAATGGCAAGCCCGGTTAACGAAGATACTCCAACAACATTCCACAGCAATATCATTCCCAAGATCACTTGAAAAGGCACAGACCAAGCCAGGTTGACATAAGGCAACAGATCCAAAAACCGTTGGGCATCCACGGCCATCAGGTTCACAATCTCTCCGACGGTTGAACTTTTCTTGGCGGAATTCGACAATACCAATGCCTTTTTGTACACAGCTGATATACAAGCAGTACGAACTCTCATTCCGACCAGGAACATGTAGTTGAAATATTGGCCGAGAAACAGAGATTGCAATTCGGAACTGATGAACAACATTGTTGCAAAGAAATAGCCGTGCCATTGTGGTATTGTCTTGTCATCAACATAAGTGATCAGCTTGCTAGAATAGAGAACAATGGATAAATTCATTTGGTGTCTATTGAAATGGAAGGCATATTCCAGTGACATTGCATACTTCAAAAAGATGGGGCTGAGAAATATAAGCACATCATTGCATGCCCTTAAGAATGCACCAACTGCAAAGGGAAGTCCAAATGCAAGAAAGAGAGCTTTTACGATGTTGGGATTCTCCTTGGGTTTTCCTTCCTTTGTTGGGGATTTTACATTGGGTCTTTTGGCTTTTATCTTATTCCAGTGTTTTTCAAACTGAGCTATGGTGCATTGTGACGTTTCTTCGAAATTCAGGTCCCACAGGTCGTTGAATTCTAATGGCTTCTTGTAACCGTGGATTGCCAATCTGAAGAACACGAATTCACATAAATAATTTAGCAAAATGTGCAAACTGACATAATATAATTTGACCTACTTGTCAAACCATGAAAACGTCACCCAAGAAAGAAAAGAGGACTCCTCTTCTGGACACATTTTCTACAAATATACATGACAATAATTGAAGGCACAATTCCAATAATGAGGCTATAACAACTTTTTGCAGTATTAGTATTACCTTAGGACGATAAGTTATTATATGTTTTTTGGGCTCGGCATCTCCGAAGCAATGGAGCAACAACACAGCCAAGACAATGGGGTAATAGATGGAAAATATCGCAAAAGGTGTTGAATCAGTTATGGCCTACAAAATGCAATATTTTGGTAAATAAGGGTATAGATGGATAAAGTCGGGCAAATTATTATGCTTACATTATTCTCCACTTTCATGAAAAATGACCTGATATTGAAGGCACCAGTGACTGCCAGTACGAAGTAAAAGCAGAACTGAACTCCCGAAGTGCGTAACCCTCGTATCCTTTCCATGATCATGAAAGTAAAGGATATACACTGCAAATGAATGAAATATACAGTTAATATATGACGTGTTAATTTGCAAATACAAACTTACAAATGTTAGGGCCAAGATGAGTGATGCAACATAATCAGCTGCTGGAGCACTTCGCGCACCTGTGGTTTCATCTATAGTCTTGTATAATCCAATATCGTAACCCATGTCGCTGATCGACAAAATGAACAATAATCCCACAAGAATCTGTGAAATACAAGAAAAACTTTATTATCATGCACAGTTCAATTTTAAATCAGTTTTTTTTGTGAATGCAATTTGAGGTAGGGCTAAAAGGTTGAAATTTCTGGGTTACATAATTTGTAAACGTCCACTTATGTAATTGTTATCAGTCTGCTTACAGTATTCCAACTTAAATTTTACAACACATTCTTATACAATATTAATCGTTTTACCATCTTTGACATATTCAGTCTTGATGTAGGGATGTGCCTATGCTTGCTTTCCATCAGATAGTAAATTTCGATGGGTGACAAGAGCCATAATATTCCACATGAAAACCATACGAAAGCTGTTTTTTGAAAGCAGTCTGTGAAATCCGGATTTTCCGTGTTCCATGTCAGTGAGGAATTCTGAAATGTGCATTATAAAATATTTTATTAGTACATACATTGAATAGATTACATGACACTTATTTTATCACCTCAAGTGCTTACTGTTATTCCCTCACAAGTATGATATGACATATAATAGATATAAAAGTATATTGTTGGAATTGAGGTGTGCAAAAAGCAAACAAAAAGCCTATCAATCCACAAATGTCCTCGTAAAATTCCAAGCACAACAACATCTAAATCCTAAATACCACTATAACAATGCGCATCTTGACCATATATATGTTCCAGATAACATTTTGACAAGTTAGCAGTGATCCAGTTAAACGTTTTTGAGCTTAAAATGTTTTATATTTGTAGGAATTTGATCCGGAATTATCAACAAAGTCACAATTTCAAATTGATTTGTCTATATCAGAGGATTTATTATATAAAAAATTGAAAATGTGACAATCATTCCCTTCATTTCTTGTCTGTTTGCAAGTATACATAGTTGTAAGATAAGACAAACATCTGACGTCAAACTCGCTTGTGCCCAAATATTTAATTTCAAAATCTTAATAATTCACAATCTACCACATATTACACATTGTATATACAAAAAACATTTTTGGTGTGCATAACAGTTTTTTATCAAATTTTACTGGCATTATAAATAACACTTTATACTTGATATGTGAAACTACGCTGGGATCTTATGTGGTACTCGACCAATAAGATAAACTTTCCAAAAATATAACCACTGGAATAAAAAAAAATACACAGAGTGGTGAGATGTAAATGTGTTATTTACAGAGGCTCAACAAATAAATTTAAAGCTATCACTGAACGGAAGTTATCCACCTGGAATTTTCCCTGGTTCAACGAGTACAAGTCGAACAACAATCTTTCGTTTAAAATACACAGGTTCCGTTGCAGAATATCTTTTTAAATACCAAAGATAACTTTTCAAATATTTGTATTGGTATAATATTTAATCAATGAATGCAATATTTGGAATAGTTCCTGGTTAAAAGCTGACTCTGAATATTTGTTATTTGAAAAATCTCATTTGTTATCTGGAAATAACATTTCAACATCATTTATCTTCCAAATCCAAAGGCAATGTGGATATAATCCACATGTATGTAACAAATCCAAATTCTCAGTTCAAAGAACACATCCAATTTGAACTTAATTTTTTTTCCGCAAATTCATTGTGCCATTGTAATATGAGAGGACAAAGATTTTGAAGATCAAAATACACCTGTTAAATAACTGTATTTATATGTAACTATTATTACAGATGATATTAGTTATCTTTCTAGTGCACATTACCCCTTAATCGAATGAGCTGTCAGATAAAAAATATTGCAAAATCACTTATTCATTGTTACTAAGCTTGAAAAATTTCAAGTCATTGTTTTTTACATTCACTATATAGAAAAATGGGACAATTTTTGCTTTTGACATTTGAATCTCCCTGTTGTTCACTGAACGTCCAATTACCTGAGTAATGAGGATGGTAAATTGGATGTCAACATCCAACATGTTTGCGCATCAGATTTGTTTT
This sequence comes from Glomeris marginata, assembly GCA_034696005.1. Taxonomy (NCBI): domain Eukaryota; kingdom Metazoa; phylum Arthropoda; class Diplopoda; order Glomerida; family Glomeridae; genus Glomeris; species Glomeris marginata. The sequence goes on along the minus strand of JAQFZQ010002910.1, from coordinate 2,805 downwards.
TTTTTATTATTGTTTCCTATCCCCAAACCAGACTAATAATTTGTCACGTACATGTGCTATTGGTTTAACCGATACTGAATATTAGTGTGAACCTGTCCAGAAGATTACTGCAATTGAAATTTGCAAAAAAAAAATGATGGGGGCTTTTAGTTGTATATAAAGTAGTTTATATTAAGTTGGGCACATTTATATATAAAGTACTTCATTTTATAGGCAGTCACACTCACTTGCCACAAAAATAGTCATTGATACAGCTAATCGATACGTTTACTTAGGAAGAAACTCTAGCATAGTCATTGATTTTTCTCTTAATAATGTTATATATACATCCAATACTTTTCATTCGTAACAATCCATTCAACTTATGTCTATAGAAAGTACTATTTGATAAGAAAGTAGTGAATTTTTATAGGTTAATTGATATGAAGTAAATCTAAATGGCTTTTTAACAATACTTTCTTATAACTTTCATTCAATTAACATAAAGAAAACATGGTGCCATCATTTATAAATGCCAATTCAATTGAAGTAAAAAGGAACATTAAATTGAATTATATGTAAAGATTATGATGGTTTTGAAATCAATTATTATGAGATAAAAAGTAATGGGGTTTTAAATGTTATATAATAAAAATAGACGATATAGGAGAGATCAGTAAAAAATTATAAGAACATTGCAGGGAATGTCTAGATTAAAAAATAGGATAAAATCAATTGAGCTTACCCAAAATGGATCTCCTCCACAAAATTCATACAAAGTATCATCTTCTGCCATGATGACCAGATTGACTGGAAATTGGCGAAAACTTCCCTCTGTAGACTCCACACAACCTCCCTTGCGCTTTTCTCAATCACGTCTGGCCCTAGTGCAAAAAAACCACATACCATATATAAGCATATCTATTGGCCACGCCCTCGCATCAAGATATACTCACATGCCAGGTCCATTATCTTCTCGGAATGAGTTGCAATCTGAAGCAGCAAGAATAATGACATCCACATGTAACAGTGTAGCCCACCCAAGAAACATTGATTCGACAGAATTTCCCCCTTTCCATATATAATAATATTAATTAAGCTTTTATTCAACCAGATAGTTTGACAGAAGGAACGCCTCCTGATGATGTAATATGCAGCTGATCGTCGTCTGCTCTCTGTTCGGAATTATTACGAGTATGCCACACTATAAAATATTCAGATTTGTTTCTTTTTACAATAATATAGTTTTAGTATTTCCCTCACATACAATACAATGTCATGACACATGTATAATACAATATGTACTCGATAAAGGTGGAATAACATGGTGTCTTGTAAAAGTAATAATCAATAAGAAACAAGAGATAGTAAATGTTAGATTACAACACTTTATGGTGCACTCATTACTACCATGTAATTCTACTTTTGCCAGTGCTCAAGTTCTCTTGCAAAAAGTTTAAACTGATTCGTAATTGCAGAAAATGTTATACAATGTTATCATATTGGGAAACAGTAATCTTCTGCATTAAAATCTGTATTTGTATGATGTGGCAAATTCCTCAAATAAATGTGTTGTTAGCCGTTACGTGCACCTCAATGAACACGCACTTTTCTACGTTATATGCTGCACAGTACCAGTTTTTCTATCTTATCTACTGTATAAACGTTGTTCATCACTCTTAGTTTTCTTCACCTTTCCATTGGCGTCATATTGTTCACTCCCAGATTACACAATCAATGAAATAGCACAAATTTCACGGGGTACTAATAACACTTTCATCCCTTTTGTATAAATTATATAACCACCCGAATCACACTCATATTCTGTTATTCTTGTCTAAATAAGAAAATAACTTTGCACACAACACACTAATAACAATCAAGTTCCACTTTATTTTAAACTTCTTTAATGTAAGTACTCATGTTTCATGAAATTGGAAAACAATTCGATGTCTTCCAAACCAATAAATTTGTAGTACAGTAATATTAAAATGAACATGAACAACTAAAACAAATATTTGCATGTTTCGCGCTATTATTCTCTACGCAGTACAGCTTCTTAAACATTAAAAAAAAAGAACATTGTTATAAATTGTTCCACGTTTTTGGACAAGATGATAAAACACGTGGTACTAATGCCTTAAAATGCATACAATATACTACATCACTGGTTTCCATAGGTTGCATGCATTGTTAGAGATTTAAAGGCACTTTCCATCATGTCATTTCCTACTTCAAATTTCAAGACCATGTGGCAAACTATATGAAATTATATGAACAAACTGCGTTACAATGTTTTGCGGAGTATTTTATATATGTCACGAGGCTATTGAACAATATTTGTAGAACACTCGTGACAGTTTTGTATGTTATGTTATTCGAATGGCTGCTGTTTAACAAAGAATGCTTCATTCCCAATACTATACACTAATAAAAATCATAATACATCTCTTGTAATGAATTCAGCATAAATAACTATTATTTATGAACATCACCTCAATCCTGACTTATGCTGCAGAAACTTAATAATTTATACCATTCAGTTTGGAACCATATACCATATTTATCAGCGCCAATGCATCATCACTAAGTACGCATTTAACCCACTTCCTCTCAAAGTAGCCGCATTAGGCTAAATAAGAGCAACCAGCAGGTGACATCCTGAGGATCGTTTTGACAGAAGATCTACTGCACAAGTCCTGCATTCTTGGCCATCCCGTAAAATATGGTATTCTTATTGGCCAGTAGGTGCTCGGGAGAATCGTATTCTGCAACCAAGCCTTTGTCCAACACCAGTATCCTGCCAAATTCCGAAAATGTTACAAA
>JAQFZQ010002909.1:0-12257 GCA_034696005.1 Glomeris marginata | reverse complement strand
GCTGTCACCTGTAATCGCGCTTCCCTGCAGGTTCTGTGTGTCTGTGTGGCTGCCTACTTTCAGGGATTTTTGACCTATAACTTCGGAAGCCCATAACTCCCTTAGTAATCATATTGGCGGTACATGAGACAGTGTGATTGTTAGCCCATCCCCTCCAACCCCTTAAATGTTTTGCTCCGAGATGCATAACACCCTGTATAAATGCACAAGGCTTTCTGCCCTGCCACACCTTTTCCCCTCAGCTTCAGAAGTTTACTATGGTTAATCTCCTCTTCAAACACCTTTGCGAAAAATATCATGATTCCATGCTATAGAGTTCCATCAACCCACTTCAGATTTTTTGAGGATATAACTAAGAACTCTAGCAAGTTAGTAACAAAAGATCTTCAGATTCTTAACATTTGTCTGTATTTCTCTCTGTCAGCAATATTTTGCAAATATTTTGTCAAATAACTTGATCAGTCATAGCTATATATTTTGCGCTATATGAATCGATGATGGTTTTAAATAAATTCTGGTTTTACAGAAGTCAGAACAAATTTTTTAACATGAATGGTTCATGGATTGAGCGAGCAATTGGGCCATAGCAAATCGAAACACGTTTCTCTTTCTTATGTGCAACATGGCTTCGCCTATAAACGTGATAGACATGAATCTATACCATCTATACAGACCAAGTGATACATGTAGGTAGGTATATGCGGACGCTCACGAAATATTAACGTGTCGAATAAAATATATATGTACAAGTATGTCCCATTCATCCCAATAAAAGCAAACGCGCAAATATCGTTTATCAAGCGTGAAATGCATTCCTTTCGGTTTTTGCAACCAAAATACGTTTTGCTCGCACATACATGAGATCAATGGCTTGATCTTTGGCATTGCTGCGATGTGCAAATACCGGAAGACAAATCTATTTTCGAGCAAGTTTTGGCAACGACCGGCCCAATGGGATTCTTGAGACGTGATATTGCTGTACTTAAGGCGACTTATAATGCAATCAGCGCAAGGAATAAGATTTCCCATTCACGTTCGCGTTCACCAAGCAAGATGCGCACCTTGAGATTCTCTAAATAGGTTTACACAAACGTATATCGAGAGCAATCTTGCAATATGAATCCAACGATAAAGGAGATCTTCTTCCGGGAAGCGGTGACTCGAACCCCACATGAAAATATATGCATATGTGCAGCACTTCGAAGAAGGCACTTACAGGTTATATTAGTAAAAGACGAAGCTCTATATAGCTATATTGCTCTCATACCATAAAAGCACTATATGGGAGAAGTCATGCACTCTATAGAGGATGTCATAAAAGAATCTGTAATAAGTGCACGTCTTTATTTAAAAATCCCCATTTCATGAAAATTGAACTTTCACAATAAAAATTCCATATTTCTTTTAATGTATATGTTAGCAAACAAATTATGCCATAATGCTCCATAATCTGTTTGCTGCTAATAGGCTCCGAGAAGGAACGGCCGTTTTCAACAAGGGCGACACATTCAGTATCAGCATTTTTCAGAACTGCTTGGTATATAGGGATTACAATCGTCGCCAAACATTGAAACAACCTCCCTGCTTGAAAAAAGTGTAGGGTTCTCCAAAATTAGCTATCAAGGGCATTTTAGAGACATCGCATTGGCTTGGGGGGGAGGGGGAGGACACAATTTGCACGAATTAATGCAGCACTTCCCTACCAAGTTGGTGCCCTAACGTATGGCAGGTGGAGATGTGCGCTTCCTTTAGCTAGTATAAGTCCAAGAAACTTTGCTATATGAGAAGGAAGTTTTCGTAACAAAAGAATTGGCTGAAGTGGGTTTTCAACTCATGTACAATAATTTATTAACCGATCATTCACATTTTTCATGGAAAAAATAATACAGCACTGCTGCTTATCTCCCAATAAATAAGATCCAAAAACCGTTTATTTCAGGAAGCTATAAACGCATGCAGTAGGCATAAATACTTTGCAGCTTCCTATTTTAAAATGAAATACGCTTTAAGATACCAGGTCAAGATTTCAGGTGTGAACATAAACCTTGGAATATAAAATAAAATCACCTCTTGCATCAAGTACCACAGGATATTGTCATTATTTAATTAATAAATTGCGACTTTGAACATTGGATGCACAAATATGGATGTCATTTGCAGCTGACCACATCGCATATTTATTGCTTTCATATATGTATATATGAGGCATAGTAAAAACGTTAGTTGCATTAGCCTACGACGTTTTGGTATTAGACATACTTTGGTAACAATTTTTTGGTTGATACCACATAATGCAGTGAGGGTACAAAAGGTGATGGAAAATGTATCATAACCAATCTCAACAAATCATTTAAAAAACTACGCAAAACGTCAGCTGAATAGTTTTGTTCAAGGTTATGCACATAGCGTAGTATATAATTATCTTTACGATTAAGTATCTCTAACCGATGATGATTTATCTAATTTCTTTGAAGATACGCACATTGTATGCACATGCATGCACCTATTGCAATAAAGTTTCACATATATGCACAACCTGCACTAAACACCTATACAATCGAGTAATCTTGGCTTAGTTATATCTCAAGCAGGAGAGTCATAATATACAACTATTAAATCTGGAATGGAGCGAGAAGTAGCCCTTCCGACGTGGCCTACAAACTGCACCAAAGCCCAAGATGGCCGACTGTCTGAAAGTGTTATGTCGTCCACCTCGACATTATTACTGCATATCTCGTATACAACGTACATTGCAAACACTCCTCATAAAATAAATAACGGCCGGAAGATTTGCGAATATTACCTCAGTATCAACATTGTGTTGGTGAAATTGGCCAGCTAATGGCGAAAACGCCAAAAAGAGGTGATAGAATCCAAGGAACTGTACAGCTAATTAAATAAGGAAAACGATGCTACACTTGAGTCCTGAAGAGCTGTTTTAACTGCAGAACTCCATTAGGGATTGGGGCAAGAAGTTTCATTACAAAAGTGACCTAAGGTAAGCTAGGCCAGTGCCATCAGAAGACTACCAAAAAGATGAGTGTCATGCAACTGTGAAAGCCTGCTTAATCCTTCAGCAGGTTTCCTTTGTTCCAGATCTAGTGCGATTAGTGTCGTGTAGATGGAATAAGTTAGGCAGCCTAGATTAGAAAAAAAGTGCCAACTTCCAACAGCAATCCTATATACCAGTATTTTGGCCGAACTCAGTCGGCTTTATTAAATCGATCGTTCAGAGAATTCCTGGTACGTGTTTGCAGACGCAAAGGTAGCCTATCAAACCCAATTCTCCATTTATTTCCAGCATTGCTGCATTCCATAAATACTTTCGAGTCGTACTACCAATTTTATTGGAGAGCAACAATTAAATTTCTGAGAGTAGGCGATCACAGAATAGCTCTGATAGCGCTATTTAATTTGAACATTTGAATTGTTAGTTCACAGAATCGATCGTTACAATTTCCGCAATTATTGTTCTAAAGTACGTGCATTACTCATGACGATATCAGTGATACGAGTCCATAAAGTCTATAAATAATTACGTTTTTTAACCCCTAAAAGTTTTGAACGGCTTTTCAAGAGACTTTCAATTGCCCCGATCTCCATGATGCTGTCAAAATGTAGCATTTCAATATCAATTTTCTTCTCAACATTTTGACACTATCTCTACAACCCCCTACCTCCCTACCGCACCTACACCATGCTTTAAGTATGTTTATATATTGTTGCAGAATTTTAATGGGTGTAAACAATAACAGAGTAAAACCTAGACAACCGAAACTTTCGTTTATGAAATGTTCTATAATGTCCCTATCCAAAATCCCCAATTCTTCTCTTGTATAATTGAAAGCTTTCAGATGAAATTTTCGATATCCCAAACATATTTTTCTGTCCCTTCGGGGAAAATCTTCAATATAAGAGAAATTTTGTTAAACTATTTTTGCATCAGGAAAACATGTTGAAAAAGTTGAATCATTTAATGAAATTGCCAAATACTATATGAATTAATTTGCAAAACAAAACAACTGCAGTTGTTAACAGAGTTTTTGCAAGGTCAAGGATTATAAACTTAGTTACAAATCATTGCATGATTTAATTACAGCCAAACCTCGATAATTCGACACCTGGATAATTCGTCACAATTTAAAGTCCGATTTGCATTGGCTTCGCTTAATTCGCCCGAAACTCAAAGTCCCGCCGGAGTCGAATTAATGAGGTTTGAATTAATAGTGCATGACATTTAATCGATTTTTAAGTCTACAACTGAAAGTTTTTCCCATTTCTCTTGGACTTGCAGTTAGAGAGAGGTTCGACTGTACTATGTATTATGCCAGTTTGAATGAGAATTTATAGGAATGGAATAACACGAGAAAATAGATGCGCGCATAAGTCTATATACATGGACCTTGTTTGATAGTAGGTAATTCTGACCAAAGAGCATGCTAAATTCATTACTTTATATATGTGTACGGATAGTCTCTCATTCCGCCCATCAGACTGAAAGATAACTTTTTACACATGCACGCATCATCAATATTTTCCGATTGCAAATGGTCGACAAATTTAGGAGGAACTCGCCGGTGCACCATGCTGGAATGAATCACGATGGCCACATCCTTCCGGGCAATGGCATAATAGAGGTAAAAACCGCAACCATGCGAGCCCTTTTCCCATACTTGGATGAATAAGTTAGCGGTTGGAATCACCAAACATGTTTTCATCGCACAGATGAGCGCTTTCGTGTGCAAGACTAATAACAGAAAACATCCGCGGAAAAGATTTATTTTATGCTGGAACATCTCGGCAAAACGGAAACTCTTCGCCTCGGTCCACTAGTCAGAAGACCGCAGAAACTCGGGGCCTGCAATAAAACTCACTGCTATATTCATGTCCAATACAGCTACAACATTCTCTGCACACGCATAATTTGGCTTTTCAAAATCGTCTTGGAAAGAATTCGACTAGCTATTCTTACAGAGACAACGACATAGATTGACGTTGTCGATTGATGAAAACTCAAAGTGGGGAAGTCAGGAGATTAAAGAATGTGGAAGAGTGCATGGTGCACGCAAAATTCGGGCCTGAATCCGACAAAATCCATTTTCTTCGTCGCGTTAAATCCAACGCGAATTGCAGTTTATGCATGTCGAGAATAATAAATAAACCATTGAATATAAGTCAAGTCGTCTTATCAGACTCACAATACAACATCACTCTTAAATCTCAGAGGTATACAATTAAATATGTCGCAAAATTAAATACATACAGTCTGCGCTTAATCGAAATTCTTCACATCAAAGCAAATTGATACTTCTACTCGGCTTATCATTTATCCTATAGGATGAAGGATTTCCTGATATTTCATATATAGGAGTACGATCAATATGGCAGGGACAAGTAGCAGGCAATCAAACAGCAATTGGCTTTCACTTAATCTCGAAGCACAATAACTGTCGCATCAAGAATAATCCGCAGCATCATGCGCATATATGCTCCGCATTTCATATTTTCTTGCTGACAAGTTCAGAAGAACTGCAAAACATTACCACTCCAAAGATTTATAGTTAGACTTGGATGTACTGATATTGAGCTTATTTTTCACTATATATTCGCCACTTTGTCAGGCGGGTGCGAAATAATATTTTTTGAAAGATGATAAGAGGATTCATTTGCAGAAGAGAGCATTTGGAAGAGAGCATTTTGTCCAGCCAAAAATTAACTTTTTTCAGTAAGCAGCCATTGGCTGAAAAACAATTGATGACATTTGCTATTCCAAGTAGTCACTATCTGCACCTCATTTGCATTCAATTATGAGCGATCTACAAACGCGAAAAATCCCAGTATTCGTCTGTTAATACTATAGTATTTTACACCAGAGTTGGCACTCCAATCCTCCTAGCCTCCCCCTAATTAGGCGAGCCAACAACTGGAAAGGACAGGGGTGCTCAGTGCAGTGCCAATTGCTTGCACCTGGTGTCTGCAAGTTCTTGGAAACTCACTGCACAGGGTGTAGGCCCGTTTCGCCAAATCCCACTTCGCCAAATACCAAAAGTCCCCCTCCCATTACAACATTTTAACACCTGCACTAATTTTTGGCGAAAGGGGACATCCCGTTTCGCCAAATACCGTTTCGCCAAATCGTTTTCTTTTTTAAAATAGTCATCATGTGAACACTCGTTCAACCAAAAATTGGAGATAATTACACAGTTGCATCAGAAACTTAGGGAGCATCTATAAATTACGTCCTCATATTTAGCTCTATAAAATCAACACTAGTGAGTTCAATTATTATGCTCGGGTAACTGACTGGCTGGAAGCTAGCAATTAGTATTGTTGAACCAGAATAGTACCCGCATTGCCATATGCGCAGCATGCAGAAGTTTGCAAATGGAGCTTTCAAATGCAAACAAAGAGAGCTTTTACAAATAGCATGAACGTAAAATATACGTTTCATGCGCGATGGAAGTGATTTCAATGTTATATTGACACAGGTATCTTACAAAAATTGTTTGCTTAAATTGTGAACGTTTTACGGTCTGTGAGCACATTTCAATGATACGTTGGACCACGTGCTATATGTAAATAGGACCAAGTTTTTTGTTTGTGGTCTAGTGCACTTTTTTGCTTTCAATGAAAGCGTCACTGTCGTGCTCTTGCCTTGAAATGCAAAACCCGAACGATTTCCACATTGCACATTTTATATGACATATAGTATATACAATGTCTGCGATCCCAACAAACGTTCTGGTGTAAAACTGCACCAAACAACATCGATGTGCATATCGAGAGAAAGACGCAAATTCACATATTTTAAACATGAACGAGTCCGATATTGTCAATTGTTGTTGTTTGACATGGAAGTATAGAATTTCCGATCAGGAGGATTTTCCTGGGAATAAAATATGGCAGGAAATATTCGGGGAAAACAGAAGTGATTTTACGTACGAATCGAGTAAATTATTGTACATAATGTACAGTAGGATGATAACGATTTCAAAATTGCAATCATAAAACGCAATTCCATATAAAGAATATGTCGTTTTTGCTCGTTTGTACGCAACAGCTTAGTGATAAAACAGATCAGATGGAGGCAAACTTTACAAAGACCAGTTTTACATCGTGTACGTTCCATGCATGTCACGATTTCAATTAAAGAAACCCTATAAAATCGGATGCCGAAAGAGTGAAAATTGCGCTTCAGCCGAACAAAACGTGAACTTTTCACCAACGAATGTTATTGAAGTCCAAAATACCAGTATTTCATGTAATCTTTCAATTTTGACACTACGATTACGTTCCAAATCGAAATCATGTACAATGTACCCAGAAAACTCGAGAAAAGATATATTGACAAATGGATCAATTTTGAGGCAACTATATGTTGAGAATTGCAAGTCATTTAATAAGTGAAAATATCTGGATTTCCACTTGTTTAATATAGATGGAGACTGAAAAATATTGCATCAAAAAATCACATGTTTGATATTATTTTGAAAGCTGGGAATAAACCGTGTGACTGTTGTATAAACGACTTTAGGCAGCTTGCTTATAAGGTGCCCAAATCTAATTATTCAACAATTGATATTAATATATCAATAAAAGTTGTCATCGAAATATTAAGCATTGGAAATGGATTCTTCAACATATTTGCTGGTTATAATTATTTTAATGAAGAACATTGCTACTAAGGAAATCATTTAATAAGAATTGCAACGAATCAAATCTTGCCTCTTCAAACCCCAATGTCCATCAAATTACTCAAATAGAAAACATATATTCCCAACGACCAGTATTGTTCTAGCATGTAGTATTTTTGGATGCGTTATTGATTAAATGGCTTTGTCAAGTAAAACTTTTCTATGATAAGGTTTTTATATCCCATATTTTCCCAACAGAAACTGCAAACTATATTTCATATGTAATATACGCTGTTTAAAGGTGAACTGACAGGGTAAGTTTCTTGCAGCCGATTTCTCTGCAACTATTCCAATGCATGAACAACATGTATTTGCATATGTCTAATTTTTTCCCAATTTTTCCACAGATTCGTTTTTTAAAATAAAAATTCGCAAATTTACCCTAAAAGAGTTTTTCAAAAGTCCTCAGTGTCAAAATTTACATCCGAGACAGTGCGTATGGCATGCCACTTGCACCAAAACATGATAAATGCCTACTGGCTATATACAGGTGGCTACTCCGCTGCATATGATAGAACAAACTCTCCATACTAGAATTTTCCCCCTTATAGCCTCTCTGCACAGGCCCAAAAACAAACTTCAATCTGTTAAAACACTTCTAATAAATTTTTAAAAAGAAAATAAATGAACTCATAGTTTTAATTTTACGTATTCTTTCTACAGCCCGCATATCATGGGGTGTTATAAAACCGTGTCAGTTGAACTTTAAGTTATTTATATAGGCACATATTTTAAAATAAAAAAAACAAACGATCGTTCCTGGTAAATATATACGTATATGAAATAAGATCCAGGAAATGATATTGAATGCAACCACGAAGTTGTATATAGCCCATGGTCTAACTCGACAACTGGGACGATAAACTGCGTATATTCGCCAAGGGTGAATATTGGCTGTATATGTGAAGAAAAAAATAAGGCATTCATTCCCTACCTGAGATGTGTCAGCGGCATTCAGAAAGGTCCGTTCTTGTGAACTGCGTAGGTAAACCAGCAAAAGATGTTGCATTCGTAGCCACCATCGGCCATGACAGCTTGGTCTTCTGCATACGAAACGAAATCCTCAGGCGGAGATTGAATGCATTCTGAAAAAGTATTAAAGAGAGAAAGATGTTGGTGAGTTTTATTCTATCTATTGGACTTTTTGTTGTATTTATTCCTTTCAGGTGATGGATTGCAGACTGAATTTCTTCACTAGCAACACCATCATATGAACGAAGTCGAAAAGTCATCCATTGTGCAAAGCCATACGTATTTATCGTACTACCGCTACGAAAAAATTTGTCTGCATATGTGACATTTCTATTCCATTTCCTTTACACATTATTTGCACCATTCTATGCATACCAGTCGAAGATAAAAACGCTATGTCGTGAAAATTGCCTTACATATATATTTTACGGTCATAGCACATAACTATATTGAAGTTATCTGGGTACATGAAATATATTTGAAAACTGTGAGCATTATAATTATGCCAAGGTGACAAGTGAATAGGCAGTCGTGATGAACTGCAACTTAGTAAACCGTTGCATTTAGAACCCTAGTACCAATTTGAATGTTGTAGTGCATCATAAAACCTAATAGAGCATATTGAGTACTTTTAAAGGTAACTCACAAATATTTATTTACGATTTTGGCTAAACTGGAAATGCCTTAATGCACCCAAGCAAATGTTTCCCTGCCTGACTTCCTGTTAGCTCATTGCTCAGCATTCAGCAGCCTCCAGTACATACTACAGTGGCTTGCAACTCAAGATGACGCCAATTCCTGATTGACTGCTGCCTTTTTGCAATGCTTAATTATATCACAGTAACCCTCCCTAAAGAAAGTAGTTCCTTGGTTTACGATAAAAAGTCTATATAAACAATCACTGATTAAAAGGTCATGGGTAAACAACATGAAGTACTAACTATTGTGTAGTTTCACCACAGAAAAAAAGTTTTTTTCAGAATATTCTGAATTGTTAATGATTTCTTGCATTGATATTCATGAACGCTACCCAACTTAACCCGGGCAATGCCGGGTACCCCAGCTAGTAGTAGGATTAATCCTTTAATTGGAAAACGGAACGTTTACTCCGGCGTAGGTATATATGCAATATGCATATGACTTGACAATTAAATTCATAATTTCTAATAGCATTACCTAAGTCAGTAAAACAATTATATGGCGAATCAGCAGCTGTGAAAATGTCTATTTCCTGTTAAGAATCTAATAACAACTATTAATATGTAAAATTGTATTATGATGTATTGTTGCCGATAATTACTCAAATTCAACAGTAAGCGAAATCGATAATATTGCTGTGACATGTTAGTGCAAATTGTATGTCAGATCACGATGTACATAGATAGAATGCAAAAGTAACAATTTTCATACTTGAATTGTCTGTCGCATCAGAAAATTTGAAGAAAAGTATGTTTGCAGAAATTCTGTTTTTGACAGTGTTGAGGTTACCTTCATTTTACAACCAGAAATATGGTTTAAAATATTTGTGAATGTTATTTATACATAGACTATAAAGAAAGAAGCCTTACGTTTCATCTGAATATGCTCTCATTTTTAAAGATAATTCAAATGCAAGTTGCATTGCCATTTGTTCGTTACTCGCAGATGTTAGCCACATGTTGGGATACGGTCCTAGACATATCACAACTTACAGTATGCTCATACAGAAAAACAGAAAAGATAGTGTCATTCGCCATACTTTATTGCCAAATCATGTAGGTATGTTTTCCAGCAATTCAGTGGGTGGCATTAAAATTTGGTAACTGTACCCAACATTTGCCAAATAATTATGTAGTGCTAAGCTGCATCCTATTTCAGTGCAATTGCAGTATACATAAATGACATAAATTGGTATGTAAACGTTTATTGGTCCAATCCTACTTCCCTGCATAACTTCAGGTTCAGCATCATGCATGACTACAGTGAATTTCAGTCCAATCTTGCAGCAAATGTCTGATGCTCCCTCCCCTTAGGATGAAAGTAGACTCGCGGGTGCACGTGTTCTTCGGGTTACAGCGAATCTACTTTCAATCTAATAAGGGGAGGGAGCATCAACGCCACACAGCTGCAGCAGGCCATTTGCTGCAAGATTGGACTGAAATTCACTGTATATAGACCTTTTTCACGCATGCGGTAGCAGAGAACGAGAGCGGTAGCGGTTTTATGCCCATATATGGCTCGTTGGTAGTTCACGTTGACTTTTTGGTAGTTCTAAACGCATACATTAGGCCGCCAGTGTGGTCTAAAAGGGTCGAAGTGCTGGTTACTCCTCCTACTTCCGGACATGCGCAGTTGATTGTTAAAAAGGTCTATTTGTATGGGCCCGGAAATGTTCACAATGGTAACCTCTACGTATTTAGACACATTTGACATAACTGTGCTAATAATTATATCATTCTGCAACCCCTGAGGGCTATAGAGAATCCATAAAAGTGCATGGTTTTGATGCAAAATTAGAACACGATTTGGGAAAAAAGTAAATTTATCCTATGTTATTTGAATATACCGGTACTGTATGGCTTAAAGCAACTTATACGAATACATTCGCTTTGAAAACAGCGAAACACACTAACATTTGCATAGCATTACGCTTCACTATTCAAAACCCCCAACGGGCCCGATTATACCCACAAAGCCAATAGCGAATGAGGAATTTTGTGTTGTTGCAGCTGTCGAAATCTCATCCTATTATTTTCGTTTCAAAAACTATAGTTGTAGAGGCAGAATTATTGACGAATTGTTTTCTAATTTACATGATATTATCCTACATGACACAAAAGCTGTAATCTAGATTTAGACCACATAAAAATGCATCCTTAAAAAATGTTCATTAGCGCGAACAGTGAAGGACAATATTAATATATGCTTGAGCCTATGGGTATCCATATAGATGGGTAATTGAAATCCGAAACTGCAACCAGTAGCTCGAATATGCATCTATAGCCAACTGCGGTCGACATTACAACGTCAATTAACAATGCGATCGATGCAATCCAAGCCCATCACAATACGTATAAATTTGCCGATTATGCCATATCCCGGCTTCAGAAGTGCACTGCAACTGGCATGTAATTTGCGACAGGAACGGTATATGGACCTATATACTTTAATCCGATTACATCTATACCATATTCAGGAATCCATATACGTTATTATGGTTGTCCATTTTGTAACAGCTAGTGCATGAGCTTTCGTGCTCTTATTATTAATGAAAAATAGTTACAGTTGTGCTGGAACACATTATCCGGAATTCCGAAGTCATTTGAATAACTCTTAAACCCGAAATATATTGCCGCATGTACATTTTTACACAGAAACCCAAGTTAATCGGACAGATTCCATGGAATCTGAAGGTGCATGATCTGACACGCTATTTTAAGGTAAGCAACGAAACCCCATTAAAAATAAATTTTTTATAACAAAATCTCTGTGGAAATTCGTTAAGAAAGTTTTAGCACTTATCCCGTGACAGCTAGGTCAATTATGGGTATAGATTCTGAATCCTGAGAATTTTTCCAATCCACCTGTGTGGTTTTTAAGCAGATTGAGGCA
>JAQFZQ010002908.1:0-12257 GCA_034696005.1 Glomeris marginata | reverse complement strand
ACATGTACATCATGTTCTCATGCTTGTTTTTTGATATTTGCATTCATTTACCATACACCAACCACGCAACGGTTAGCTGACTCACCCTGTATAACTGTATTGTGATAGAAGTCTGAACTTTATCAGGATTAGTGCAGAAGCTGAATTGTTGCAAAGAAAGGAAATGGCAGCGTTGAATTCCACTGCAAATGCAACACTTCACACTGAAATCAGCAATTTCAATCGCAATTACTACTTCAACATATATGCTGCCCTAACATGCGCAGTTATTGCAGTTGCATTTTGTGTTTTAGCGATTTTAGCACAAATCTGTTACCAGTCATCACTCAATATACATAACAATTTGCTTCGCAGTATTATCTTTGCGAAAATGAACGTTTTTGAAACTCACCCTATTGGCAAGTACTATTTAATAAATATGATTATTACAGTGTCATTATTTTGGCTGTCCAGATTCATAAATAATTCATATGGCTTTGCCGTGTACTATAGGTGTGTTTGTAAATAGATTCTCGGTTGATTTGAAGAAACTTGACATTGATATACCTCAATGTATGATCAACATGGTCCCGGTAAATGCATGTGTACGTTCCTTGTTTGACCTAACTATGGCTTTTCAACTCGTGGCACCGACTATGACCAGGATTAAAGTTTCCTATTAAAATCTCTTTCTTCATAAAAAGCCATAGTTAGAGTGAACAGGATAACAACATCTACATCAGGAACAAAACAATATTATAACATGTACTTAATGACTCTCGTATAGGAATTGTGTAACAGCACCGCGTACATAATTATAACACTGATCAACAATTACTGGTTTGCCATAACATTTGCAATACTAGGATCACTGCAGATGTTAACCTTCCAAACAGTTTTCCAAATTCTCAGAGAGGCAATGAGAGTTGAAGGAGCAGGTGATTCATGAATATCTAATTTTTCACAAATAAAACGATATTTAAATAGTCTGTATGACTTTCAGCTCGAAGTGCTCTGTACACGAAGCTGGTGAATGTAATATCAGGGTTGCCAGTTATCAAAGCTTTTCAAAAGGAACATATAATTACGGCAGAATTGGAGCATAATCTGAATGCTTCTACATCAGCAAGATTTCTAAAAGCTTCATTTTACTTGTGGGGATGTCAAATTGTTCAATTGACAACAGCAGTATACATCACTATATCGGTGACGCTCATGATTCTGGTCATAGGTAAGTGTAAATGCTCAGTGAAAGGAGCAATAATTCAAGAATTCTATATGTAACAACTCTTAATTACAGATGCAAATATAGGAGCTATTGCTACAAGTTTAGTTGCCAGTTTTGCATTTATCGAAACCTTTTTCTGGGCTAATGTACAGTTTGGAAATATCGACAGTGAGGTAAAGTGATATATTATTGCCATAACGCAATCAAATACATTCCAGCTATTAAATCTGATCACAAATTGCGCAGATGTCTTCACTAGAACGAATTACACACTACAGCAAACTTCCAGAAGAAGTGAACTTGCATTCCAATAAGAAATTGCCAAAAGGAAGTTGGCCTTCTAAAGGTGAAATTGTATGTGAAAACATGTCCATGAAATATTTCGAAAATGGCAAGAATATCCTGAAAGGCATCAATATTCATATAGGCCCCACTGAAAAGGTCTATTAAACTAGACATATCCCAAATGCTGTATATGCTACAATAACAATAAATTTTACACTGATATTCATTTTGAAAGGTTGGAATAGTTGGAAGAACAGGTGCAGGAAAAAGTTCTATATTTGACGCCATCTTTCAACTACACATATCAACAGGCAATATCACAATCGATGGTGTCAACACAAAGGACATTAGTTTACAAGATCTAAGAAGCAATCTTTCAATAATTCCCCAGGTAACAAAAACAATTATTGATATTATATTGGGTGAAGTTTATACGTGAAGTGCGGTTTAGGACCCAACATTTTTCTACGGCACAATCCGAGCAAACATAGACCCACTGAAAATGTACAACGATAATGATGTATGGACATCACTAGACAAAGTTCAGATGAAAGATGCAATCACAAAACTTGGACAAGGTTTGGAATATGCAGTTGCCGAAGGTGGATCTAACTTCAGTGTTGGAGAACGACAACTTCTTTGTCTGGCAAGGGCCATATTAAGAAATAACAAGATACTGATGCTCGATGAAGCAACAGCAAATGTGGACAACAAGTAAGTCTAACTTAATAAATAGTAGCTTTTAAAAGATGTCATCAAAAATTCCATTTGTAATCCCTAATGTTCCAAATATATTATTAGGACAGACACTATCATCCAGGCGACAATTCGCTCCCATTTCAAGAACTGTACAGTCATTACAATAGCACACAGAATGAATACTGTGCTGGATTCAGACAAGCTTTTAGTAAGTTCAATTATTACTTTTAATCCTGCCTACAATGTATTTTGTTTTTAATAGACAATTTCAATATAGGTATTAGACAGTGGGACTATTTTAGAGTTTGATGAGCCAGGAAAGCTGTTGAATAATAAAGATAGTGCATTGAAAAACCTTATTAATAAATAATATTGCAATAAATATCCAATGGAAAATATGTATTAGAGCAGATTTAATTGTTTGCGAAAATATCTTCTGGATACTGATACTTGCAATTCAAATTTGAAAACTTATGTTTGCGAAAGGATTCCCAATTCACTTTACACGATGGTATATTGTTGCTTGGCACTGGCCGACACCATGATTTTAAGTTGGAGAAATTTCCCGTTTTGCAAGAAAATGTTTTCGAAAGCCATTGTAAAATATTTTTGCGGTGCAAATTTTGAAATGATTTTACAATTGAAGTTAGATGTTTGAAATTTGCAGAAATTAATTATATTGCCAAGTTTTAAACACGTGTTGCAATTATGTGTGAAGGTCTATCTGTTTGCTCCGATGAACATTGTATTTTGAGCTACGTTTCTTGTATAACTGATAATTAAAAAATAATCGCAAGCGTATATCATGTTTTCATCCAAAGTGTATTTGTAAAAATGACAAATACATTTGAGAAAAAATTGTAATATATGTAATCAATTCAGGAAAATAAAAGGAATGGAATCAAGTGATTCAATTGAATTTGTTACTGCATGTCTAAAATACTTAATATGATTTTGCTAGAAGACCATGCTGCATCAAACTAAAATTTGCACAGTAAGGACAACCTCATAAACTTCCATCTTTTTGGCAGGATATAGTGACAATTTGAAAATATCTTCAGAGTAGGTATAATTAAGATTATCACAGCTAAATTTGGTTTCTTAAAAACAAGTTTTGTAGTTTGAAAGACTTCCAGATCGACTTACGTAGTCTCGCATGGGTGGTCTATTTCACAGAACTTAATTGCTCATAACTACAACGTTTTACCAACTTTCACAGCATCTAGAATTTGGCAAAGTTTTAGTGCACATTATAAATAATGGAGTCAGTTCGTGCGTCAGGCATATAATAGCAAAGCTTGCAACATACTATAATACTATTAACAACTTTTGAAGAATTTAAACTGTACTAGTTGGCCTCAAATGAAGGTATTGCAATGTTTTATGGCAAATAGTTTAAAGGAGTGTTGGACTTACAAATCTTTCACAGCAAAACGGTAACACCATGCACCTATGAATAGCTTTGCTAAAATTATATATTATAATTTTTCTTTAATTATAGCTAGATTGATTACGCTAACTTGAACATTCTATACTTCGTAAATATATCAACTATGTATATTAGGAATATTTGGAAAAATGTACGGGTGGAAATTAATAGAACATGTTGAAAACTAATTCCGCAAGGACCTATGGACCTCATAATTATTTTCACACAGGAGTAAGTACTATAAAACCAAAACAGTCAATCGAAATTTATACTGATTTTTGGTGTAGGTATCATCAGTTCGGATTACATCAATCTTCTGCAATTACTTATATATAATGCATGAAATAGAATCAATTTAATACAATATTTGTTGCATTTACATGATTTAAGAAGGTATTAATGTCTTTAACTTATATAAAATGTAGGATTCTGCATTAGAATTGCAATGTAATGTTTATAACTATAGAGGTTTCATTGTATTGAGAGGTGTAAAAACTAAATATACGAATCATGCGATGTCCATTAAAACATTCCATATATACAGTATATTCGTCAAGATTTTGCTAATATGTGCAGCATCAAAAATGTTCCAAAATGGTTGGAGAATTTGTGATGTGGTTGTTGGAGTAGTGATTGTTGCTGGAGCAGTAGTATTGGTGAAGGTGCTAATTGTTGGTGTTGTAATATAGACGTTGTTGGAGCAGTATAGTATTAGTAGACTATAGTGGTTGTTGGAGTAATAGCAGAGGTGGTTATTGGAGTTGTAGTGGTGGTATTTGCAAATTGCTCTAACATATCCAAAATAGACTTCAAAAAGCCTGGAGCAGCTGTTTCAATTGGCTGCCAATTGAAATGTCTCTTGCCCATTAACTGTTGTCCTAAAGCATTTTTCTCAAAACACAGGCTAACCAAGCTGAATATCACAACGTATTGAAAACACTTCATTTTCAATATCAATGCAGCACTGAAAAGCAAACTATAGGCTATATATATATATGAAAATTATATGACGTTATACTTTTGTGACATCAGCACACAGTGTTTATACAGGGTGATTCACGGAGGCGCTGTGGCATTAATCATTCTGAAAGGAGTCACAAATAAAATTTACAAAGTAATGTAACATGACCTGCACAATAGGGGACACCCGATCTTGTGTATTTTGATGACTGTCGAATGTTCCATTATGGTTTTCGAAAATCTAGAATCCTTAATGTGAAAGATAGAAGCGTGGTGTGAATGTACGTAAGAAACGAACTAGACATCTAACCAATACCAAAGCCATCAACAGAAACCAAATCTGAATTAGCTGTCCAGAGTTATTGACATGCAAATGTTAGGCTTTGCTTAATGCTGGCATGGTACCTTCATTTCAGAGGTGATCAAGTATATTAATTACTGCTTGTATTACTGTTTCTTATTTTTTTGTTGTCTGCATATGTATTTGGTGACAATTTATCATAACAACATTCATTGTTTGTGGCATCTGTACTGTTGTTTTCCAATCAGTGATACGAAGGAGCATTACTGGCCAGCCAGCCACTAGGCAAAGTCTAACATTTATTTTCTGTGGATGGCTTTGGTATTGGCTAGATGTCTAGTTCATTTCTTAAATTTACACAATGCTTCTAACTTGCATATTAAGGATTCTAGATTTTCGAAAACCATAATGGAAGATTCTAAAGTCATCAAAACACATGATCGGATGTCCCCTAATTTGCGATTATTTTCAGAATTATTAGCAGCGCAACGCCTCCGTGAATCACCCTGTATATGCATGCTGTCAAATCGTGCAATATATATTGCTAGTATCATCACTTCAATGCAAGGGAAGTTTGTCCAGTTGCTTCTATGACGCTCACATATAGTTTGCCTTTGCAATGAAAGAATAAATTCTGAGTAACGTTATTAAAATTCAAAACTTTAATATTGTTTGTAATTGCAATATGACGTCATGTTGGATAATGTGTCCGTTTGTTGGTTAGATCCTCAAAGTGCTCTTAATATTCGTTTTATGCAATTAGTATTAATATCTTACTTATTAGCCTAACTGAATATTATTTCATTTACCTAGACTAATTAAAGTAAAATAAAGTAGACAAAATGATATTGCTACCCAAGGTTAAACTTAATCTCATCAACTCACAATGCATTCTGTTTTTGCTGTCATGTTGAACAAAAACCTTTTTTTGGTATAATATACACAACCTACTAAAAAAGTACGAAATTGATATGATGATTGAAACTTGAAATTGGAGATTATTATTGATGATAATTCTTCTAAGCATTTGACGTCATTCCAATTTTGGCACACATAATATACAAGAAATAGTATTTGCTTCACAGACTGAAGTGCAGAGCTCCATTGAAAGCAATTTTAACTGTGCCATACAGACATAGCAACTCATAGTTTAAGAGAGACAACACTATATTAGTTACTCGGATACCCAACAAACAAAAATGGAAAAGTTCAAATCAAGACTAGAAAGTCCTGCCATTTCCACTTCTTCATTTTCATCCATTTACACATGGTAAGTCTAAAAAAATTTCCAAATTGTGATGTATTACTTTTTTACAAGTAAAGGAAACTATTAATTGTGTTGTGAATAAAGGTGGGTTTCACCCCGCGCAATGCAAGTGCGCAAATCAGGATTAAGTTTGGAAGATTTGCCTGAACCTCCAATAGATATGAAAGCTGAAACTATATCAAAAATACTCGATGAGTATGTAACATTAATATTTTAATATAACCTCACAAACCAGTTAGCATTTTCAATTAAATGCAGGCTGCGCAACAATGGCATATCACAAGATGCATCCACTTGGCAAATGCAGTTGCATTTCATGAAATTGGCCATTTACTCATCTCCTTGGCATGTCTTAACTATTATTATCACAACCATCATTGTGGTAATTAATGCAATGTGTATTATGTAACATTATGTAACACTACAGAGGGTTTGAACATTAATTCACAGCTGATGTGCGAAATTGGTAACCTGTTACTAATTAATCGTCTCCTACAAGCCAAGCTAAATCAAGAAGATTCACTGCCAACTTATGCAGGGCTAATCTGCGTGGCAGCCATCTTGAAAGCAATGTTATTTTACAGCAAGAGTTTCGTCAGTGAAAGAATTGGCAACAAACTCAAATCAGGATTCACTGCATTAATCATTGCAAAGGTGAAGTTCAGAATTCATATTTCATCCGAGACTTATTATACAGTGAAACCTGTGAGACACGGACGGAAAGCTGCATTTATTCCCCTTCAAACTTAATAACATGGACTTTGACACTGTGAGAACTGGAATTGAAAAAATTTCAGTTTCAAATATTCTCGGATTAGTTGATACTTATTTTCATTTCCTATCCAATTAACTGATCAGGAACGTGAAAGGACAATTTGTCCATTGTTCCCAGTGGAATAAGGGGCATAATAATTCTATTTCTTATAATTTAGCCTTCTAAAACCGCTAGAATCCAGTTAGTACTACCTTTAATCAGCCAACAAAAAATTTAAAAACCTGTCTCAAATGGAAAACCTGTCAGAAACGGAAATATTGTCCCATGGGTTTCCGTTTCTCACAGGTTTCACAGGCCTAGTATACAAGAAACCATTTTTGCATTTCTGGGATTTTTTTTACAGTTGTATTAACTTATTTTTTCCATTTAAAAGATAATGTCTTTGACAGAAAATGATATATCAAATGTTTCTCCTGCATATATAACAAATTTGGCATCAACAGATGTAGATATTATTATGGTGGTGAGTTTCTCAATTCAAACTTATGGATGCATGATGTTCCTGTTGTACAGGGTGTAAATGTGTTACTGTCCAGGATTCACATAATGTGGAAAGGATAAGACTGAGTGAGATATTGCTTATCAATGTACGAGGGCTGTCCAAAAATATCAGACTTTATTTTGATTCTCAGTTGGCAATTACAACTTAATCGTGACACTTGGCATAAGGTTAGAAGGGACATTCACGAGTATGTGTGTTTTTTACGACTTGGCAACATGTACGGTTGCATCAGTGGAAGACAGATTGTGTTGCTGTCCAACAAATGTTCAGCGGCTTCTTAGTCTGTCCAAAAAATTATTAAACATTTGAATAATGTGTGACCCAAATTGCATCTTCACCAAAAGCACACTGAATGTTACGGATTGTTTCCGTTTGTCCATCTCCAAGTTTCTGGTAACATTTTATGCAGTCGTTGGTCTAATTGCTCCGCCATTTTGAGCAAACAAGAACCCGCTGAACCCATGCCAAGTGTTACGTTAAAAGTTGTAATTGCCAACTGAGAATAAAAATAAAGTCGGATACCTTTTGGACAGCCCTTGTATGTCCGGAAGTGATCCGTTACTGGTCTATGGGCTGATGAAAACTGCGCATTGTACCCCTTGTTGGTAGGCTACTCAGGTTATTGCTGGGTAGCCTACTGTATACTTCGCACTGTGTCCATTGATCTGTTGTGTGTTTAATAACAGATTAAATTAAGTACTGTGACAAACAATGGTTATTATGCATTGTTTTATTCGCATTTGATTGGATGGTTGGTCTGTAGGTAGTATGTACAGACGGTTGCTATCATATGAAATGTGAACGAGCCACTACAGGAGTTGTTCGAAGTTCCGACCGCCAACATCAATGCATGCATGGCATCTGCGAAGCATGTTTTGATAAACTCTGGTCACCATTCCTATTGTGTTGTGGAATCAGATAAGGCTCTTGTAGCACGGATTCAGGCTGCAGCCTTGAAAATCCATAATGACACAGGACGAATGTTGGACAGAGTCTATCGAAACATGCTTCGCAGATGCCATGCATGCATTAATGTTGATATTCACAACTTCGAGCAAATCCTGTAGCGTCAAATGCACATTTCATGTGATACAAGTAACAACAGTCTGTGCGTACTACCTACAGACCAACCATCCAATCAAATGCAAATACATACAACAATGCATAATAAAATAACTACGGTTTGGCACAGAACACTACGGTTTGGCACAGAACTTAATTTAATCTGTTGGTAAACACACGCCAAATGGCCGCGGTGCAGAGTATACAGCAGGCTACCCAGCAATACCTTGAGTAGCCTACCAACATGCAACTCTGTATGTACAACTCTGGTCAAAAGTATTGTCACATTTTGAAATACTGCTGCACACGATACAAGACAATACTTTTGGCTACAATTGTACAATTTGTGCAGTTTTCATCAGCCCATAGACCAATAACGGAGCATTTCCAGACATACATTGATAAGCAACATCAAACCTACTCTTAACCCTTTCCACACCATATGAATCCTGAACAGTATCACATTTACACCCAGTATATAGAAAAAGACAAACTCATTCAAAATCACTCATTCTTCCCAGGGAGGATATTTCATGCTTTCAGCTTTCTATGTCCCCATGTGTGCAATAGCTGCAATTGTAGCATACTGGTATCTATTAGGATGGTTTAGCGTTATTGCAATAGGAGTTATGATTGCACAATTGACTGTACAACTTTACCTCATGAGAATATACCCAAAGATACGGTATGTTCCACAGAATAGAAATTGAAAGTTTCCTTCAAAACAAATACTTAAATGGATGTTATACTTGCAGGCAAAATATTAGCAAATGTTCAGATCAGAGAATGACAATCACCAGTGATGTGTTGAAGGGCATGAAAGCAATTAAAATGAATGCATGGGAATTGGCATTCCAGAATGTAATCAACGCAATCAGGAAGTGAGAAAAAGCAAAACACTTGTATAATTCCGGGTGAGGCAAAAGTCTGGTCTTTCAAATGAGAATACTGTACAAAGCTATCATTTACCATTTTAAAGATATTTAAAGACAGACCAGACTTTTGCCTCACCCAGTATAAGCACTGCATTGAAAACTTATACAGTATAAATTGTAATATCGCACAGGTTGGAAATGAACATAGTACGAAAATCAAATTTCCTGCGGTCTTTGAATTCAGCATTATTTGCTACTCTGCCAAAGCTCTCAACACTCTTGGTCCTAGTTGCTTATATCAACATTTACAATGAATTTCCTATTACTCAAATACTTCCTTTTAATGGAATCACCATCATCTTTGCTCAAGCAATGGGATTTTTATTGCCAATGCTCCTGAATTCCAACATTGATGCCCATGTTGCCTTAAAGAGGATTGAGGTGAGAAATAATTTAATCTACTGCAGAGCAATCAAAATAACAATGTTACATATTTACACGGTAAACAGAAGTTTCTGCAAATTCAGCCCACACCAAGATGTACATCCAAAGAAATATCTGATAAGACTATTGCACTAGATCTACAAGGAGTTTGCTGCTCATGGAACAAGGTAGTTTTAAGAATAAAAATTGTACATAGGACCTAATTCAAAATCAATATTAAACCAACTTCATTGTAGGACACTTGCATTTTAAACAATGTTACATTCTCAGCAAGAAAAAGTAACTTAATTGGAATCATTGGAAAAGTGGGATGTGGAAAGGTAACAAAAACTTCCCCATAGGCCAAGTTCACATTTCTTTGATATTAGGCATCTGATTAAAATATGTATACGTATTACATGTGTTAAGAGCACATTGCTGAAGGCTATTCTGCGAGAAATCCCACTTACATCTGGGAAAATTTATTCACAAGGCAGCATTGCCTACGTACCACAAGAACCGTGGGTTTTCTCGGCAACCATTGAACAGAACATCATTTTTGGACAAGAATTAAACAATGAAAAGCTGCAACAAGCATTGGAAATCAGCGCACTTTTAAAAGTGAAGATTGAAAACAAATATTTTCTAACCATTTCTGTTATATTAATAATTCTAATAGTAGTTTTATTCAAATAAGGACATCAATTCATTTCCCAAAGGCTTGCAACAAATAGTTGGAGAAAGAGGAATTATGTTAAGTGGAGGCCAAAAGGCAAGACTGAATCTTGCAAGGTACTAATTTAAATATTTCCAATTGTAAAGTTTCCTATTTTCTATTCTATTTATTACAAATCATTTTTAGAGCAATTTATGCAGATGCAGATATTTATCTGTTGGATGATCCTTTGAGTGCTGTGGATGTCAGTGTTGGCCAGCACATTTACAAAAAGTGATCTTTCAACTGCATTTAATAAAACATTGATATGTTTATGAAGTTGATATTTGTATTTTTGCATGATACATAGATGCATCACAGAATTCATGAGCAGCAAAATATGTATTCTAGCAACACACCAGAATCATTTGCTACAGAATACAACCATGACCATAATTACCATTTCTGAAGGCAATGCATATTCAAATGTACAGTTTAGCTCTTATTCAAGACTTAATTATACACATACTAATAATTTACTATGCAATCTGATTTTGGCACTGCTTTAATTTCCAGTACCAAACATCAGACCATGAGAATATTGACAGCATTGAAAACATCGATTCAAATCCTTCAGGTGATGTTCTGGAAAAATGTAATGAGGTAAGGACATGCAAATCAAACTGTGTAATTAATTTGAAAATTATAATACTTAGTGTAGAAACCATAATAACAAAAATTACATGGTCCCAATTAACAAGTATTAACCAAGTGACTGAAACTTGTTATAATAGAACAAGTTAGAAGAAATAAAAATGGAACAAGACTTCCACAAAAAAGGAGGAACCGGCTTCAAAATGTATTATCAATACTTTGCAAGAAACAATAACATTGCTATCTTAATTGCCTTTACTGCAATGATACTTGCATTCAATGCACTTCTATGTGGATTATTAATTTGGCTTGGAATATGGTAAGTTGATCAACGAGCACAAAAAACTTTCTTGTCAATATAACCGTATTGTAATCAAAGTCTGAACTTTATCAGGATTAGTGCAGAAGCTGAAATTTTGCAAAGAAGAGAAATGGCAGCATTGAATTCCACTGCAAATGCAACATTCCACACAGAAATCAGCAATTTCAATCGCAATTACTACTTCAACATATATGCTGCCCTAACATGTGCTGTTATTGCTGTTGCATTTTGTGTTTTAGCGATTTTAGCACAAATCTGCTACCAGTCATCACTCAATATACATAAAAATTTGCTTCGCAGTATTACCTTTGCGAAAATGAACGTTTTTGAAACTCACCCTATTGGTAAGTATCTTATTATTTTGGCTGTCCAGATTCATAAATAATTCATATGATTTTGCTGTTTACTAGGTGTGTTTGTAAATAGATTCTCAGTTGATTTGAAGAAACTCGATATTGATATACCTCAATGTATGATCAACATGGTCCCGGTAAATGCATATTTACATTCCTTATTTGCTCTGACTATGGATTTTCAACTCTTGGCACTGACTATGACACTTAATGACATTAATGTAGGAATTATGTAACAGTACCTCATATATAATTATAACACTGATCAACAATTACTGGTTGGCCATACCATTTGTAATACTAGGATCACTGCAACTGTTTACCTTCCAAACAGTTTTCCAAATTCTGAGAGAGGCAATGAGAGTTGAAGGAGCAGGTAATTCATGAATATCTATTCTAAAATAAAACAACATTTAAATAGTCTGTATGACTTTCAGCTCGAAGTGCTCTGTACACGAAGCTGGTGAATGTAATATCAGGGTTGCCAG
>JAQFZQ010002907.1:0-12259 GCA_034696005.1 Glomeris marginata | reverse complement strand
GTAAGTTGTCCACCGACGACCGCCATTTTGCCACTCCACAGCAGCCAATCGAAGCCGTCGTGAAATAGGTCAATTAAAATAATAGCTCAAAACAATAGTTAACGAGTCAATATGAGGATAATTAACACACGTTCAACAAGATTCAAACTCATGGCATTAATTTACATACACTGTTCTACATCAGAACACTGAAATAAGAATTAGCAATTGCATTTACTGGTGCAAAAATAAATCAAATTTCATTGTTGCATTATATTGTGTTAAAAACAAACCGTGAAAAAACTAAGTTTTTTTTGGGTAGTACTAAGTTTATTTATAAATTGACATGAGCGTCAATTCTGAATTGGAGTTTTGAAAGTCCATTGCCAAAAGCGCCGTCACATCAATAGAATATCGCATGGGTCGTGCAGTGAAAACAAACCATGAAGCTACCCTCACTTCGCTTTTTGCGATTGAAATACTCTCGGATCTTGCCTCTAAAATGCGTAATCCGCATTGAATTGGGGAAATGTACCGTGAGATTGATCTGTAAACCAAATTTCAGCTCACTAGGATGTGTAGAAGTTGGGTAAAAATGAACTCAAAGAAGTTTCTGCAAACAAACGGGCAGACACGGTTCACGGCGAATGTATATAAACTTAGTATGCGCGTTTCAACTCAACCTGATACTAAATCCGTGATTGGCTCATGCGTAACACACTCGTGGATACCGGAAATACATCATTTGTATAGTCCAGCCAATAGCAGCGGTCAAAATGTCGGTCGCAGCGACCAACGCGATCGGCGTAAATGCCAATAGGAAACGAAACTTTCACTTGTAGGATGAATAACTTGTTGTATTTATCTAATAAACGATCTAGATATAAAGTGAACTCTAATTTAATGCTATTTGAAGAGTTTAACAAGCTGCCAATTTTGTATCAGATTCACAATAAGATGTAAATAAACTTATTTAATAATTACGCCATAACCTCTGTATTTTTCTATACGGTATATTCAGTGTCTCATAAATTCTTCTTATATTTAAATTACCTTGGGAATATGTATTACAAGTTATAAATATATAATAGGACATCTCCAAGAAATACATATCAACATTCACCAACACGTGAGTTTTGTCATTTTTTGTAGGGAAGATGTGCAGCAAGTAATGCAAGTAGGTTCTTCATTCCGTCTCCTAGACAATTTCCGCGTATTACTTTCTGCCTGCAAGTTATTTGCCCACCATGCACTGTTTTCCAATTTCGAGAGTGTACAAGATATGCGGCTTTGAAAATGATATGAAGAAGAGGCTTGGCTTGGGTTTGCGAACACGTACATATCTCGCAGATATAAGTACGTTTTACTAACGGAATTGGAAGTTTGGCGGATGTGGAAGTGGCATTCCAAGAAGAGAGCAAATGCAAGCAAGTTTCACTTCCGTGGATCACACAGTCCGGAAATGTGACCCACATGCTTCTTTCTGCCAATATCCTGTACTTGGACATCTTTCCTTTCCGGAGCCTTCGCTCCAAAGTCACTCAGGTTGTTTTGTTTTTGACATATCCAAGTGTTACACAGCCTAGTGCAACCTTTCCCAGTACCACAACACTAACACTCCATTGGTTTCCATATTGTTATGAAAGGGTTCAAAAACCCTCGATGACACAAAGGCATCAAAACAAGTGTTGTGTCAATAAGAATACCAGCTTAATTGCAATGCAGAATGACAAGTTTAATGCATAACCAGGCAATTTATTCTTAAAATAGGAAAAATTACTCAAAATATCATGAAGATGTATGTATGGTGTGCCTAAACTGTAGCTAATTCCGCTTATTTAAACATGGTGTCTACTGATAATGGAAATACTGGAAATGCTGGACTTATATTAGAATTTTTTGTTGTAGGTACTTGAAATCCTGGAATTATACTGGCATTTTTGCTTAATCCTGGAAATATACTGGCATTTTTGCTTAATCCTGGAAAATGTATCATTTTTTACACTTTACATGATTTCGTTTATTGATTTCTGTACTCCTCTTCTAATTTGCTTTGAACAAAATACCAATTAAGCATGATACTTTTGAAATTCCATGGTGCATTCATTCATTAATTTTTTAGGGATTAATGTGGTTTGTTATGTATTTATCTTTCACTTCATGTATTTTGTGTCATGGAAAAAAGTTATAAATATGCTTGAAAATACTGGAAATATATACTGGAATTTTGAAATGTTTAGTAGACACCCTGTTAAAGTAATGTATGTAAATCACATGCAGAAAATGACTGACATATGAATGTGATATACGCATATAGAAATGCATGAAAATATTTCAACCAAGTAAAATGTTAAAAAATCTGGATGCTTTACACAATGTATCTTTTTTATGGAATTGATTTAACTCTCACCCAAAATTGAGTGAAGTTTGGAAAGTGCAGTAGTAACTCTAATATGTTGAAAATAATCTTCCCTGGGTGTCTGTCGGTGGTATTCAAGGGGGAGAAAAAATTACTACATCTGTCATTCTGGAGAAAACTAATTTTTAAAGTGGGCTTTTTAGGAAGCATAACATATGGTTGACATTTTCGTATATCAAATAGGGTGTATATTAATTCGCAAGGGGAGGTAAAATTATATTCAAAACTCGACGATATTCCCTGGAGAAAGTGATACAAATACATGAAGTAGGAGGCTGTGGATCGATAAAAACAGTCGCCGAATTTCAAAACGCATAAATCGAATCAATGTCAAGTGAGAGCACTATAGCGCTAATTCCTTGGCGGAAATTGTTTTGCTTTCTTCGATTCCCAAGAGTGACGAATGTGTCAAACACACGACAGATTAGAAATGTTTTTCCTCAATTATCTGTCTATCGCTTTACACTTGTCAACAGACATAACACCCAATTTAGACAGCTGTCTCACAAGTTGACATGCCCTATAGCAAATAATCTAGAAAAATTGACCATTTAAAAAATCGGATAAGCAATGCTTTCACAACTTGCACTCACATAATCTAGTTATAAGCTCTCAAATAAAAATGCTTTTACAAGTAGCAAGTCTTTGACGGTCACAAAGTAAAACTCACAAACTACTTTGTACAGAGATATCAGAAAAAGCCACATCTTAAATTTTAGATTCTTCACTTACTTTATATAACAATGTGAAGCAATCAGCTTCTGGACATTTGATTTAAGAATGAAATGGAAGAGTGCAATGAAATAAATAATATGTATACCCTCTATTGAAAAATTTAAGATCAGCTACATTTTCAGAAATAAAACAAACCGCGAGTACTAAGTTTTATTTACACACCGACATGAGTGTAATGTTAATCTTTAAAAATCATATGAGATTCTTAAAATTTAATATTTATTGGTCAAGCCATGGTCAAGCTGAAATGACTTAGCAATAAAAGGAATTACTATTTTTATAATGATATTAAAGTCTGTTAACGGGAGCGTCATTGCCGTGACATCAATTGAATTTCGAGTGGGCTGTGCAGTGAAAACAACCCATGAAGCTACCCTCAATTCGATTTTTGCGATTGAAATACTCGAGCATCTGGTTTAATAATCTAGGAAAAAATATTGATAGATTGACATGCACAGCGAGACTGGTGTGTATACCAAATTTCAGCTACCTGTTATATGTATGAGGAAGTTGGGGTTAAAATGAAGTCCCTGCAAACAAACATACAAACACCGTTCATGACAGACTTAGTATAATAAAGTCATTTCAGAAATGGTTTGTTTTCATCAGTGTTAAACATGCTATGCAATCTGTTTATCCAAAAATCAAATTGGGCTTTGGTCATAGATTGCAAATTGTATAATTATATAATTACTAAGGACAAAGACCATTTTGGCAGAATATACATGTAGGTCAAAACACCCTTCCCATCTTTTGACCATCCCTTGCAGTCTAATCAAGATAAAGAATTTTATCAACCAACATAACCGCATGATGCGATATAAAAAGTGGTACTTTTATGTCTATAGTCTGTTCAAGGAAAGATGAGTCATAGAGGTCAATAATGTAGCATTCAAGGACATTACTCCAAGGACGCTACTTTAATAAGTTTTCAAATGAAAACAATGCAATGATTTGTGTTCAATGAATATTTGCAAACATAATTTGATTAGATTCTACTCATACATCATAAACAACCTAAATTCTGCTTAGATTAACATTTGTCTTATTTATGTAAATTTTACAATTCAAAATTGACAATTGTTTTAAAAGCGTATAAACAAATCTATAGTATAGTAACTCTGTAAGGAATTAGTATATAGCAGTTTAGTGAACGAATATATTCCCAGTTGTCTAGTTGGATAATATACAAGCAGTATGCAACATATTTTCCTAAAATGTATTATAAGAGTGAAGTGGAAACTTCATAAGATAAATATTGTTGATGCCTAGTTCATAAAAGTTAATTGCAAAGTTTCTTGCGTGGAATATAGCAGGGTAAAGTTTCGCACAAGTGGTGTTAAATTATCCCCCGAAATGCACTTTTTATTCCTTGAACAAATTCCCAGGCTTTTGCATTTTCGTGTAATGCGTCATATTCCAAGCCATCAACTCAACCCAAATTTCTGTAATGCAAGACTTGCTAAGAGACGTTGCACTTAAGGCCAAGGATAAAAAACAAGTACCAGGCTATATAGCAATCTAGGTAATGGATGTGTTTTAGCTGTGAACATTCATCGACGAGTTAGAATCCGAATATTTGCTGAAAGAAGGCGAATATGTCGAGAAGACATTGTCATGGGAGTACAGTAACATTAATCACATTCGCCATATCTGAGGATAAACTAAAAGCAGATAAGTTGTAAGCAACTAATTCTGGCATGCCCAAACTTATCTATACAGGAAGTCATATATGAAACAGCAGAAATGATAAATGAATGTAAAATATTGCAACAATTGTAGATTTCAATCTTTGGTACAAACAAGAGTGTACAATACAAACAAGCAGATGTACCAATTCAAAGTTTTCCTTAAAGGTGAACTGACAGGGTGGTAAAAGTGGACTATGACCAACCCTGCCATTGGGTAAATTGGGACTACTGGCCAATTATTCTGTCCATGATTGGCCAGAATGGGTAAAGTTCAGAGTCCATGTCAGTTCACCTTTAAATTCCCTTGCAATGAGCTTCTTTTTTGACTCTCACTTGAATATTATTCCTATCAATTATTTTGTGCCAATTAATTAACTGCGAGATAATTTCTGAAATCTCACTCAATTAATCAAATACCCAGATGGATTATATCGAATCACAAAATCTTAAAATTTAGTTTAAAACAATTGGAAATGACACTGATATTTGAAATTTAGGGTAAAAATTGATAGGTGATTTTCTTGCACACTTTGACAAGTGATAAATAAGTAAAGGGGCTAATGTAGGTACTTCATAATTAAAATGGAGTCAAATGTCGAGTTTTTTACTGTTAGAAATTTGAGCATCTGCCAGCTTCGATATTGATGATTCCCAGCAATTTAATTTTTCATGAGATCTCTTCCATCTCGATTGCCACAAGACTGTCTTGATGAAAGCAATCGATTCATCTACTTTGATGCTGAGCACACAGCTGAACAACCGTCCCCCTACGTTCAATTATTCAGATTTCTGTAGGCAATATATAAAGTTCTGCTAAAATGTAAACAGCATGAGCAGCAGGATATCCAGCCCAAAACAAAACTGAATATGATAAACAGTCACTAATTGCATATTTCAAAATCTGCCGAAGGCATCTTCTTTTCTATAATCCTACGTCTGCCGATCATTGCATTCTTTCTGCATATGAAGTGCATGTTTCATACTGCCATCATGCATTATTTACAGAAATGGAGTCTCAAGTATGGTGGGTGGAGGATGCAATTTGGATGTTCAAACACTTGAGACATACTCCTTCACTGACAGAATAGGTATGCAGAGATTCTAATGCTTTATAAAACGAACATTTCTGCAAAGGTTTTTTCCTCAAATGTTGCAATAAATGAGTATAATTTCACAATGTACAGCGCACTCTTGGACAAGATGGCAATTGTCGCTAAAACGTTATTAGTCAGAACTGAGCAATACATCAAAGTTAATGGATTAAAGCACATGCTGCAAGATATATACAGCTATTTGTGAGGACTCATGGTGAACATATTGTGAACCCCTAATGGACCACATTGGCCAGACCAGTTTACTTATTACCACTTCATGGTGGCCCAATTGGTCAGAGTTACATCTGCAGAAGCCAAATTTACACTATGTGTATCATCATATCATATATTTTACTTGCAATTGCTATTTCTGGATGAAAAACTATACAATTATTGTTATTATGCTTAGGGAGTTTGTTATAACAAAAGTGAATTCTACTAAATTTGCTTCTAACTTCTACCATTTTAGTACGATTTCATTGGAGAATTTCACTTCCCTATATACCTAAAATAAACACTCCATGGACACCATCTCCTGGCGGATAACACGGGTGACGTCACAAATGCACCACCTGAAAATCCATGCATTTGAAGTGGTGTGATTTGCAAATAAGCATGGAGGTGCTTATTCCACATGTGACGTCAATCAAATGAGAATAATAAATGTTTCCATAAGATTTACTATCATATCTAGGTATACTTAATAATGTACAGAGGAATTTAGTTAGCCCCAGGTGACGACGTCAAGTGTAATAAGTTTAGCTTCCCACTTTTTATCATATAGATTGAGCTATGGGATGCGTAACGGCATTCATATAAAAGTGAATCTGTGTGTATGTATATAATAATGTCAGATAAACTGAGGGATTACTGCATATCTACTCCTGTTTATATAAAAATGTTGGCATCGACGAACATGTACAGTGTGTACATGCCACCAGTGCCAAAGTGAACAGTCGAGTGGATTTGATAATTAAAGTGGGAGAAATATTCAGTGAGCAGCACTGGCAACGTGCCTGCTGTATTCGCACGACCACACTCGTCCAATTTTGTGGCTCCTTTAAATTTGGGGCGCATCTTTGTGGACTGAAGCAAGAGATGAAGAAGAAGAAAAGCAGTTGCAATCTCGTGCTTAAGCCGACTTGGAAAGAGTGGGGAGAGGGAGGAGAAAAAAAGAAGGTGGTTTGAAGCCATAGAGTGTAATCAGTGGTGGTGGCTTTCTGCGCCAGTTTATAGGGGTGGCAATGCTGGCTACACCAACGCCAAAGATCATTACTGCTCCATGGGGGTGTTCTGTTATGAAATCGGCGCCGGCCGTGTAATATTGACGCTCGAAATTACCGTCTCCAAGGCGAACATGGTGTAAATGCGAAGACGGTCGTGACGCCTAAACCATATAATAAAGAAATACGAACGCTCCGATTTCAACAAACAGACTTCAACTTGCACGGCAACCACACACCTTCGAAACCGATTTCCAACACTTCTACATTTCTAATCAGAGGTGAGGTCGCTCCAGCATACTGCTATTACAACATTTAAGGTGTGGTAAGCAACATCATCTTCCTCTTATGCAGCTGGATCCCATTATGTTTTGGGTACATCTGGTGATAACAACTCCAAAATACGTGTATTCATGAATGCTGATGGACTTAGCAACCCTTATAAAATGGACCGTTCAAGTCCTCCCACCTCATTCCATTTTTATCCTCTACCTCCTTTCTCTTATGCTTCCTTACTACATATTTTCTAACTAATTTTCCCTTCCTTCCACTCGACTTTAATCCGTGTTCCTGTTTTATATCAACCTCTAGCTTCCATTCATCATGTATACCTGCTTCAAATCTGCTCTTCCTAAACCATCTTCTCTTAATAGCCTTTCTAACTTCCACCTACTACTTCCCTCCCACGATCTCACTTTCCACTCCTCTATAAAATGGTGGATCGTAACCTCGCCTTGTACACTAATTCTGCAGATCTTTTCTCACTCCTCTTCTAATATTCTGTTGTTCTCCCCTCACACCCTAATCTATACTACACTAACCTAACCTGAAATCCCTTAATTCCTTCCTGTTATGATTTGACCGTCTATCATCCATTGTTACGCATGTTTCCCTAGCTACTAGCTCCCCCACCCTCTCATCTCTAAGTCCTATCTTACTCATCTCTCCCCAACTTCCCTGTGTCTCAGCCTGTTCCCGCCTCCATCCTGGTCACTACCTTTTCCCCTCTTCCGTATCCAAAAATTCCTGTTCGAATCTATATGCACTCAATCATGTGGTGCACCACATGATCTCTTCGTTCACCTCGATCCTCATGCACCATATATTGCAGAGTGATCCAAGATACCATAATTACCCACCACCAATATTATGTTATTAACTTGTGTAGGTCTATTACCAATATACACTCCAAGAGATATATTTACTATATGCACAGGAGTTGCAGCCATCTTGAGAGTGGAGAGCTAGGTATTGCCCAGCCACATTAGCACAGGCATGGGTTAATTGCTGCTTTGAACAAGTTCAATGGAAGGATTTAGTGTTAAGCATCTTACACATAGATTTTACTCAGTTAAATGTAGTATACTTGTCATATTTTGTATTTTAACTCGTTGAATTTTGCCTGACCATGCTGGGCGAGAGCAAAGTGTGCTTCATTATGTTAAATAGAGACAAATATTGATATCTCAATATATATCATTTTAGCAGTGACATTCAACTTTAAATATAAATAGTGTTACATATTTCATAAGCCAGTGTCAGCAAATATTGATCTGGATTTAATACATACAGCATTAACTGAAAAACTTAGACATATGTTGCAGACTTGTTGCTCAGGGCAATTTAGAGAAAATGAATTCCCTAAATTGAGTCACAAGGAGATCTAAATGTAATCTTTGTAAATGCATTAAAACTGAGAGCAGTTGTAGACTTAACCACAAACTATACCTATATTTAATAAATGGATTGACGGATTGAAGTAAACCGCTTTGTCCTTAAATATTCAAAAAGACATGTTAGTGCTGCGTGTATTTTCGTACCTATCATTCAAAGCATTTAATTGAAGGAGGAATTGTGTGAGCGACGTTGATGTACAGATTTCATTATGCAAAGTGCCATACCTGATAGCGTTATCCAAGGCTAGGAATCTATTGTGACGCAGACTCAGTGTAATATGACATGAGAAAAACGAAGAAATTGACGAAAAAACTCTGACTGCATGTAGGGATAAGAAAACGCAAGGGAATAGTGCAATTGCTTCACATCAATTGCAATTACGTATGTTTCCTTAAGTGAAACATAATTAGCACTTTATATTTCCAGGAATAATGCAACAACTGCAATTCTGGATAAACCAAATTTAGTACAAAATCTGCCTGTATATCCATTTAAGTCTTAATCTGGAATTAAACAAGGACTTTTGAACTACTCTATCAAAACTTAGATTACATACATGTCTAATTAAATTTTCCACTCAGCAATAAAATGGTTTAGTAACAAAATCTACAAACTGAAGGCGATCACATAGGTTATGCATATTATGTATTTGCAAATAACATGGATGTAGTGATTTCAAACAATTCGTACAAAGTTTGTTGCAAACTATCTGAATGCAAAATAATCAAATCAAATTTAAATACACCACATTAATTTGGTGGTATGCATATTGAGTAGGTACATCCACACATCAATGTGGCCTGATTTTCTATTTGGTCTGTTACATGGACACATATCATTTACAAGGTATAAGTGTCAAGCAGAATACACAAGCATTCCATGCATAACATTAACGGAATTTTCAACTAATGAAACTCAGTGAAAGTAAAATAAGCAATTAGAGCGCACCATGACCTCAACTATCACACGTTAAATCAGTCACTTGCTGACAGTTCAAATTTTCACTACAGATGGCGTGCAAGCATGCTGGAAAATGTCTACCTATACACATTGTGACATGCAAAATTACTGTAGCTATATTCCAGAAGCTGGCTTGTCAAGTCCAGTTGTTCATTTACCCCAACACATTATTCTGTCTGTAATAACTGCTTTTATTAGTATTATGTGTAATTGCCACTCAATATCGATGCTATAATGGTGTCAATCACACAAACATCTGTTGCAGATAGTACACATTATACAGCTGATTTTTAAAGGCAACTTCCATCCTTACAGTCAACTCCCTTACAGTAAACCATCCCCTTTAGACAACCATTTCCTTACTCTTTGCAGAGTAATGTTTTTCTTACTGTCAACAAATTACATTTGCAGCCATTCCCGAAGTTATGGAATAAATTTATTTCCCTCATTGGTACACTTGGTCACGTGACCAAGTGAACACATAACCAAGTGGTCTACTGCTTCTGGGTCTGCACAAGCAAATCATGCATATACATAAATAAACATGTGCAATATTCAATAAATTTGATAATAGGCTATATTTTACAGTTATTTATCTATAGAGTCAACTTTTCTTCATGGCTTCCAAATTTGAATGTGCACCTATGTACAACTTCTTTTACAATCAACTAAAATGTGACCTCCACCAGGAGTTGACTGTGCAAACAAATTGTTGATAAAGAATTTTATATGCGTACATACCATTGACTACTTTGCATTAAAAAATCCTCCATTCTGAATTTTCTCAGAAATTGATATAGTAGTACTTAAAGGAGAACAGACAGGGATCAAATACATTATTTCGAGCCCAAAGAGAAATTATATATAGACTTATACGTTAATTTTGAATCATCCCTGAAATTTTGAACCGATTTGTCGCGGCAGTTCATGCACAATTAATTTGAGAAATATATCGAAAAGTCGGTTCTTGAAGTCGGTTCTACTGTGTGTATGACAAACCTTTGTACCACATGCCTACTGGCTATACAGGTGGCTTCACCACAGCATATTCTGGAACAGACCTTCCTAGCCTCTATTAGCTTCTCAGTACAGGCCCAAAAACACACGAAAATAAACAAACTTCAATCTGTTATAATTCTTCTAATAACTTTTTTTTTAAAAATAAAAGAAATTAACTCATAGTTTCAATTTTGGTCATTCTTTCTAAATTCTGAGTATCATGGGGTGTTACAAAACCGTGTCAGTTCTCCTTTAACATTACATTTTTATTAATGCCTAATCAACGAGAACAACTGTATAGCTATAAAGCCAGAATGTTCCTTTATCACAAAGCCTCGAGAACTCGAGAATAATATACCAACTGTATTTCAACAAAAAGGTAGAGAGACCGTATGCAAAGTGAAATTTTCCTGCGGCTTTTCTCTTTTTTAATAACATTGCTCATCTCGTAAATCCCAAAAGAAAATACACATCAACGTTAACAAAAAAAAACTAATTTACATGGAGTTACTATTAAGGTTTCCGCAACGCTATACGTGCATGAAGATAATATTTCTTTGTGGAAACGAGAGCTCTCATTACAGTTGTGAATTATTTGCAGCAGAATGAGTGTACACAAAGGAAGTAGGTGGAAGGCATGATTAAAAAATACTTGGCATTCCACACAGAATGCAATGTACAAAATTGAAATTCGAATCTCATTGTTTTCGAAAGCCATGGAAATTCCACTCTGCACCAACATGTAGGCTATATAGTATATACAGCACTTGAACAATCAATGCGGATAATGTTAATTCTTCCCCGTTGCAGACTATGCAAAGCTTCAACAAACTTGCGCTGGCATGTTTAAATGAAATCATGTATACTATAACAAAAGCATAAACATGCTGTGTGTAGCAACAATGCGTTCTCAATCTTAGAGCTGGGGTTTAATTAAATTACAAGCAGACGCCAATTTGCTCTAGTCCTCAAGCCAAAACTATCTCATGGCTTCCTTTTACGCAAGAATTAATTTAGCAGCACGATTGTCAGGGTTCGCAACGATCTGAGCAGCTTCAAATTTCTTTGTATATGCTACTAGAAAATTTAATTATACGAGCTTAGGAATTTAAACTTTTTTATCCTACCAGAGTTACGCCAGCAATTGTTTGTTCTCACTTATCACACTGAAGGCAGCATGCCATTTTATCAAATCCACATCAATAATATAATTATTATCGATTATATACATAGGTGTAAAACGAGTAGGAATTGTTTAAATATACAAATGCTTAAATAATAGGAGCAAGGTTAATTTCTACATCAGATTATAAATGCAATATAAAGTCGAACTTGGCTAATAGGAAGTTTAACACATTAAAAATATAAAGTTGGATTA
This sequence comes from Glomeris marginata, assembly GCA_034696005.1. Lineage (NCBI taxonomy): Eukaryota > Metazoa > Arthropoda > Diplopoda > Glomerida > Glomeridae > Glomeris > Glomeris marginata. The sequence continues at coordinate 104 of JAQFZQ010002907.1, read as the reverse complement.
TCATTTTACAAACATTTTCATGGAATTAATGGCTGCATTCATTTTCCAACCATAATCATGATTTTCAATAATCAGATTATTATAAGCAATAAAATGTGATTAAA
>JAQFZQ010002906.1:0-12268 GCA_034696005.1 Glomeris marginata | reverse complement strand
GGGTAAGTTGTCCACCGACGACCGCCATTTTGCCACTCCACAGCAGCCAATCGAAGCGGTCGTGAAATAGGTCAATTCACAGTATAGGGATATATTTTTACTGTCTTCAGTAATTGATTTATTGCATGACAAAAATGCAAAACACTATCTTTTATGGACGTTATTTTTCCTATAGGGTCGAGAGAAAATGTTTCACATGTAAAGTAATAATGTTAGAAAGTATAGTTTAAGATGCATAATAAACATTCTGTTATTGAACATTTTACATTACAGGAGCTTTATGTTTTAAAATAAAAGAACGGCTGATACTTTCCGGATAACTGTCATAGAAATTCGTGTTAAAATGGGGAGGGACCAGAAGGATTATAAAAATGAGATACTGCGCCTAAAATGGTCTGTGGATAGTGATGGCCCCACATGTGCCTTATATAATTATGGCTTGTAATCAATAACCATTCAGAGCTATTGGCGTTGGTTGAGATGGGGTTTATTGATCGCACACGTCAGAAATACACCAGACTACAGGTCTTATATGTGGTATATACTGGTATAAGCAACAATATGTGGAATATTTTGGTATAGGATATAAGAGAGGATCAGAGGATACATAAGCGTGGTGATGCGAGCAAATCGGACACACCCACTTTGGCAAAGAAAGTAAATGGTTTTTCTTTTCTTTCATTTTGGTCAGATTATTTTTTTTACTTATGCTAAACGGCTTCATTTTTTCACGCCCACAATCTTCACAGAATGCAATAATATACAGTGGTATCTCTCTATAGTGGCACTCCTTATAAGGGCATTCTCTTATAAAATACAGCTTTTATCCTCCCTAGGTGCAGCATATATAATTGCACACCACATAAAAGCATACCCTTATTAAGTGACAAAATCATTTATCCCTTGGGGTGCCATTATAGGGAGATTCCACTGCATAACCGAACTTGTTGACTGATATGACTATGCCACTTTATTAACCACACATTTGAACCACAGTAACTTATCATAGTTCATCTGCATTACAGGGAGTCCAAGAGAATTATAGGGTTTCATGTAGTTCCTTATAATATTTGTTAATTAACTATTTTTTTTTCTTATTGGTTTTACTTTATGCAGACAGATTTTCAGGGTACCTTACAAAATCATGTCAGTTCACCTTTAATACCACACCCTAAATGTTTGCTAATTTTTTTTCCTAACAGAAGTTGGTGATAAAATGCATAATTTTTTTTGAGCTCTGTGGATATCCTGCATTTCACAAAACTGAATTCACCTTGAACTGGATGGATGTTTTGGCAAATAATCTATATAACCTTCCATATCTTGAATGCATGAAATATTTCGCATGGCATTTAATGAGAGTTGTTTAATATTTATGCATATGCTGCGCCATAATCAATACTCCAGGAAAATTATATGGAGTTATATACTGGAAATACCCACTCTTTGCATATTCAACAATGTTAAGTATTATGTATTCTTTTCATGGTTTACGACATATAATCCAGCACTATGCATACTTTATTCCCCCAAATTTAAAAAATAATTATATATGCAATTGCGTCCAATTCATTTGTGCTGTTGGGCCATAGATTGCGTCCCATAGGGACACAAGTTTCTCGGTTACCATTTTGAATGTCATCACATGGTCTGTGGTTGGGTGGGTTCTGTGGCGAAAGCGCCATTAGGGTGTAGTATTATCCCTTCTAAACCCATGTGGCTAACAGTCTAGCAGTCCCTGTTTGGCAATTTCCCTCAAAGCAGACAGGCGTTACCCAAGGCAAATGAATTCGACACAATTGTTTCAGACCATATGCCTACTTATATTTTAAATTTAAAGGAATATAGTGATATTATGTTAACTATTTACTTCCTAGTGATACAGGGTGAGTCACCCAACACTGATCTGCTCAATAGCTCACATTCTGTGCAGTACAGGTGAATTATGGATATGTGCAGGAATAGTGCTTGACCTAGGACTGTCCTGGTGGTTCCTTTAAAATTTCAAAAACATTGCATTTCTACCTTTGATACCGTGGCAGATAGGACCATCACAAACTATTGAGCAGGTCAGTGTTAGGTGACTCACCCTGTATAGTAGACCTGTAAATGCCTTAATTTAAAACTTCACACCCAGGTAAATTTAAATTACAGTCTATTAAGTTGTTATCTGATTTACACAATACAGTGAAACCTGTAAACTTGACCACCCTTACATGATGACCACCTGACAAAGTTGACCGTTTTTTAATGGAACCAAAAAGCCCCATAGGATTTACATAGGAGTGACCCTCTTTATTAATCTGAAAACCTGCGTACCTTGAATGTTTGCTGCATTTTATAGTACGCAGGCCTGTTTTATATATGATTTTTAATATTCCTCAAATTCTAGCTAGACCCACATTGTTTTCCACATATTGTTTTCCACATAACATATTGTTAATCACTTGCAGTTGTTGTCTGCCAAGTATTTATTTATCGACAAAGTCTCCTGTCTCGAATGTTCGGATAAAAGGTTTGTACATTGTCTATGATCGGATCGATTCCGCATTTCTTGTCTGGTGGTGTCAGAACAGCCATGACAAAGTTAGCTCACAACCATCCATCTCTTATAATGAAAGGCTGACTGAAAACAACCATACATACCATCATGCTCCTGTTTTTATCGGTAATTTTTGTGCAAAAAGAAAAATAAATGTAATTAAATTTTTGTTACAATTTTAATGGGAAGTTGGAGGAGGAGGGACTTGTTTATTTTGTCTGCCTCCAATTGAAACTGTTTTAAATGAAATGGCAAAAGCAGTTTTGCCAGAACCAATTCCTCTTTCGCAGTCGCCTCTTTGTTGTGTTCAACGTTATCTAAAGCAGCCAGACCAGCCTATTTGTATCCATCACTTTTTGTAGATGACAATGCCACACCCACAAAATCCGCTCGTAATAAGGTTTATATGCTGTTAAATATGGCAATATTTAGGTGTTTTGGTGCATCTGCATGACACGCCCATTCCGGTTCAAAATTTCACACACCCTTATATACATTACATGATAACAATTTCCTATATAATTGCATTGCTTGCATAATATTCCTGCAACTTTAACTTACAGTTGTCAACCAACCCTCGGCTAAGAAGTTTAATGCATCCAAAGTTGGGGCGTATATGAAATTCAGGATCAGAACTGAACTGCTAGAAATATTTAATAAATAGTGATTCATGTGACATACCATTTGAAATGACCTATAAAAATGTCTCCACAAAAGTAATAAATTGAATATCAATTATTAAATTTCATGAGGTGAAGCCTGTGTGAGCAGTATATCTGCCATTCACATGCAACCATATTTCTTTAAAACCAAAAAGAATAAATAAATTTACATTTTAAAAGAGGTGAGAATGATCTATACCATAATAAAATCTCATTTCTGATGTAAGTTGCAGCATTATTATACATGAATTTTTAACATGCAACTGAACTGCATTTGCCAGTTCTGGGATCCATATTTTATTTTAAACGGGGGTAGCTTCATGGGTTGTTTTCACTGCACAGCCCATGCGAAATTATATTGATTCTAACGACTGTACATATACTACTATACATTCATTGGAAATTCTCAAAGATATTTCATGACTTTGTACCTTCTACTCTAAAAAGTTTGATCTGTCATGATACATGTCATTTGTTTTATCATTTTTGGGGGGTTATTTTGCGAGCTTACCTGCGCATGGGCAAAATCCTTTGCAGGCATGTGTGACAGCAGACTTCTGAACACAATTATGGTACTGAAGTCTGCATGGAGATGAGTAGGTCCTGTTATCCGACCCACAAACAAAGTTTGGTTGCAAAGCAGGACATGCAGTGCAGGCTGACGTCAGGGGTCGGGAATCAAATTCTTGAGACCTTGTCAATTCAACTTCCGGCTCGTCTGTTGTTGTTGTTTCACTGTCAAATAAAAGCACAAATTGTTTTTTATACATTGTGTGCAAACTAGATTAAGATTCAGTCACGCCCTCTTTTCATGTCAACCAATATGTTAGGAAGATACTACAGGTGCGTGCTGCACGCTATACCATGCTCGCCATTTTACCCCAGGCCCCAAAGAGTTGAAACGAGCTCATTAATCCAGCTTAATATTGGTAATTTGGACTCGATGAAACTGCCAAAGTTTGGTCATATTCTCCTGATTGCTCCTTTTGTAGCGTTTGACAGGCATAAATTAAATATAATGGAAATTGTACTGGGATGCTGCTAATAGCTTGTTTTATGAATTGCATGCACCTGATTGTTGAATACATGTAATTATACATCTAGTCCAATGTAGCAATGGTGTACACAGCTCATATTTACTGTATGTATACTATAGGTACCAAGGTATGCAAAATACATGTTACTTTCAGTCTTTATTCACCCTTGCAATTCATATTTAGGGCTATCAATCATCAAGTTTTTGACAGTGGGTAGCATATTAAAAGTGCAACTAGATTTGTAAATTTCATATTTTTTTAAACTGCCTCCTTTTGTTTTCAAAATACAATGAAACCTATTTAAAAGGACCACTGGCAGGACCGGTCTTAAGAAGCAGGTCCCTTAAAACGAGTGGTCCTTAAGCAGGGTGTCTACTGATACTGGAATGTACTGATATTATCCTGTTGTCTTTAAAATTCTGGAAATTTACTGGAATTTTTTCTTAATCCTGGAAAATGTATTATTTTTGACACTTTACATAATTTCGTTTATTGATTTCTGTGTTCCTCTTCTAATTTGCTTGGAACAAAATACCAAAATACCATGAGACTTTTGAAATTCAATAGTCCATTCCACTTATTCATCAGTTTTTAAGGGATTAATGTGGTTTCACTTCATGTATTTTGTGTCCTGGGAAAAAGTTATAAATATCCTTGAAAATACTGGAAATATACTGGAATTTTGAATTGAAACTTCAGTAGCACCCTGTTAAGACAGGTTTCACTGTATATGCAACTAAAAATGTTGGAACTGTATGAATTAAACGACTGTGATTTTCGTATTTTGTGCAAGCGTATATATTTTCCCAATTTAATGAACTGCATCAAATTTTTTAAGAAGATAGTTTATTTCCTTTTCATCTTAAAAGTGAAAGTGAATGATAATTCCCTTTGGGACTAACTTATTCCCATTTAACAATTCAGATAGTTTCTATATCCATCTAATAAATAATGCTCTGTTTGCGTGTCCTTGTTATTTTATTGCGGGCAGACATCTTTCGAAAAATCGATACTCCCAATTGACTACAGAGATTACATAAAATTAGTAAGAGCTCTCCTCCCCTTTCCACGTTTATATGGTCACACGATGAAACGTTAATTGAAGAGCTTACCGGTATATAGTAGTGCCAAATGGGCAAAAGTTACTGAAATAAAACTGCTCAGAAACCATGCAACAAAATGTGCTGTACTCTGAATATTTGTACAAATGGTCGATAGAAATCCAATGTTGTTTCTTCAGTTTTTCTATATCATTGGTATGCAAACAATGAGGCTTACTTTCAATGGAAAAATGCGTTATGTTTATTTTTGAATCCCTATTGTCTATTGCAGTAAAATGTACAAAAATTAAGCTTGAATAATGGGGTTGTTTGTTGTTACATACATAAACGTATATGAGCTTGCAATAAAATATTGAATTCATCGATTTGTAACATGAATTTGATATACCAACAACAGGGAACTCGAGCATACATAATTTTTTCAAGCAATTCCTCACACTAACTTCAAGGATTTACCCCCAAAATATGCTTCAGTAAAATTTTTATATACTTTAAAAATGATCCTCCTTTTGCCATGACATTTCGATTTTGTTTTGTGTGCAAAAAAGATGAAGCAATATTTTGAATAAAAAATCTGGTTTTTATTTATAAATGATTGCACCTGTGTCGCAGGAGTGCAGCAAAACATCATTAAAAACGAATTAGTAAAATATGGTACCATTTCCTTTGATGTATGTGCGAGAAGTGGAGAGGTCTGGAGTTTTTGTGGCATTATGACGGAGAATGTGACAAGGGGAGGGTTGTTAGGGTTAATACATTGGCAGTTAGCACAAATGGTGGAGCATTATAACTTGGTATAATGGATTGAAGGATAAAAGTCACCTTTTTATGGTGTATCAAGACATTACTCATTGAAAATGTCCCAACTCCATCTCTATAGTAATGTGTTGTGAACCGCAAGCATTTTTACTTTAAAATACGATTTTAGTTTATAGATGTAGCAAATATAAAGTTCGTCGCTATATTTGTTATCAAATTTCCTCTGCATTGTCAGGATCTCAATCGTATAATTTTGCAGCCAGACACTACTGTCCTTTGAAAGAAAGATTGAGCCAGGACTGTGCCAAGAGCCAGTTTTGAAGGGGTGCAAGGTTGCAGAGTGTGGCCGTCATTGCGCGTCATAGACTGCACACCTGCAACCGTGCACCCCTTTAAAACATGACCTTAATTGGAACAGTCCTAGCTCAATCTCTCTTTGGAAGGACAGTACTGCAGTTGAAATGAATCAACCTGTATATAAGAATTTGCAAGTGGTACACATGAGGCTCGCTATGCATCAGGGTAGCTATGCATGACGTAGTTTTGCAAGGAATTGCTTTCGGTTCAAAGTTGGGGAATATGGTATGGAAGGAGTGCATGCAAATGGCATCCATCCCCTGGGCTACACGAAATTCAATTGCGTGGATTATATGGATGGTGTTGACATGCGCTGAGCGGTGCGCAGTGTAATTCTGCCCAAATTTCCTGTCACCTTTGCACTGCAGCAAGGGACGTCCACGTTGGATCTGTTGGAGGTGTGGGTCGGACACAAACAGCAGCTTCTTGGCTCACTTGGCAGGCGCTTCCCATTGGACATCGCACCATTGCGCATAAGTCGCCTGAAAATGGAAAATATTTGCAATCGATTGCCATTTTACCTTGCCAAAATGCTCTTTTTATTTCTGTTGGAAAAAAGAGCACCAGCCTCTCAAACCAGCAATACAGCTAAAAACTTTTTACATTGATGGCAAAAAACTTATCGTAAATACCGGATATCCCAAAAGTCTGTAAATAATATAGCAATAGATTGTAAGGTATGCAAAATATCTCAAAACTGAGCTCACTTTTGTAATGTAAATGCCTCATAGCCCATACGGACTACAGTAATGTGTACTTTAGTGATTCCCGGCCAAACCTTAGACTAAATAGGTGGAGCAAGGGTGGAGCTTCAACGGAGCTGATCGATACAAACCGAATTATGGTTTATAAAAACATGTAGCAGTTTTAAAAACAGTTTGGGATTGCACAATAAAACTCCCAGTAATTACGGAAAACGATATTGTAGACCTGCTACTCGATGCCATTGGCTGCAGTCGGGCGCAAGCTCCGCCTATTTAGTCTAAGGTTTGGCTGGGAATCAGTATAAGTTTAATTATTTATACATCGAAATGAGCACAAAGTCTGTTGCCACGCGCGCGCGCGCATATCATGGGCTGTGCAGTGAAAACAACGCATGAAGCTCCCCCACTTCGAGTTTCGCGAAGTGAAATACTTGCGTATCTTGGCTCTAATATGCGTAATCTGCATTTGTAGATTAAAATATATTGCGAGACTGATCTGTATACCAAATTTTAGCTCTCTAGGATGTGTAGAAGTCGGTTTAAAATTAGCTCAAAGAGGTTCTTGCAAACAAATAAACAAACCGTTCATGAGGAACATATATAGACTTATTAAAAAGGTAGACCCTAGTTTAAATTATAGAAGTTGCAATATAATAAGCAACAAAACAGAAGTTTCAGTGTTTTTGAGCAACACACGGTTGCGGTGTGAACTAACATACAGTTACTGAAAACAATGTAATAGCAACACATGTTTTGCCTATTACTCTTACTGATACAGACAACAAACTCACTATCAGGACAGATAAAACCAGACAGATATGCTGCAAAAAAGTGGTTGCCACCGGTAGGGCTTATCTGCAATGCCCAGTAACATGTTTTTTTTACAAATACACTACCTACACAAAACATTGTGTACTGCTCAGTAAAACCAGGAACGTTTCCTGATTTATTGATTACTTTGTTTTTAACAACTTCCTAATTTAAACTAAGGGTCTACCCTTTTTTAGTTGGAAGTATGTATAGTATTGTGATGTTTTTATCTGGTTGCCAATGTCACTTTTGACGGAAAAATTTACATTACAAAAGTGCAATCAATTTCGCGATATTTTGCATGTACATAAGAAGCTATTGTGATTATTGATTAGAACAGAATTGTGCATGTATTATTTATTATCATATATATTGAAAACATCCTAAATTGCATCATTTTTCTACCCCAACATTCCCACAAAAACATTTATAGTATTTCAGAATCTCTTTCCACCTTTCACATATTATTAGAATTCGGATTCTGCATGGACAGCTTTTATAAAAGTTTCAAGTGCAAACAAGATTTGTGCAGAGTACACTTTTAGTACTTTTCCATTTCATTTACATTACTACGTGTTTATTTTGTCCCTAAGTTCGTGAATAAAATATATGTATGTGCATTAGCTAAATTACTGGACTGCATTTAAAGCGTAACTAGCTAAATTTTCTTAATGGTTCTGAATTTATTTCCAACAATATGCGATGTTCGTGATGGAACCAATTATTGATCTCATCAGTAAAATATTATTTTCATTTATTTTTTTTTTAATTTTCTGCATTTAAAACAAAGTGTGTTATTCTTTATTTTCTATAGGTTTAAAATAAATTGCGATTTCTTCACTTACGCTCTACAAACACCATTACAAATTGTTCTTTTTGAACTTTAAAATGCTAGCATATTATTTTACCTAGTGCAAATGTGTATACAGTGTATTTCGTTATTGACATTTTGTAGATACTATAGCAAATTTCTTGATGAAATTTGGATTGGTAGTCTGAAAATTTAATATTGCATTGCTGTAATTTTGAAATGCTGCCTGCTGATGAATTTATGGAGCATTACATTGATTTTCCATTTGGAGGAAATGGAAGTCAGCAGCTAATTTTCAAAGTAATTTATATTATTATATTACGCCCTGTACTGTAGATAAAATTGAGTATGCCTAAAATCAATACACGCAGTTAGAATTTCAATTCAAACGTGTTGCACTTAATTCTGTAAATCGAATAGTTTTTTTAAGTAACTGCAACAGTAATTGCAAAAGTATGCTAAAATATACAAATGTGACATTTCCATTAAAAGAAAACCAACATATCAAAGCAAATGTGTTAAATCAATACATACTTGTCATTTGTTTATTTCAAGTGACATTTTTCTAAGGTACCCTGAAACTTAATCTACACCAATTAAGAAAAATTGTGAATAAATGCAAGTGTTGAACTAAATCTCTGTGGAAGTTAATGCGATTATATTAGCATGTATAGCTCGAATTAATGTAGGCGTGGCCTTTTTAGAAGGGGTAATTAAGTTAGGAGGTCCATCTATATACTTATGTTAGCTTATTTCCTATATCAGGCAAAATTTAGAAGCTAATAACTCATAATCGCGGAATAACCTAAAAATTGGTGGGATGAAAAAATATCATGTCAGTTCACCTATAAATTTTGATGTGTTGGGGAATTCAGTGGTATACCACTTTATAAAGGACCACTCTGTAAGAGACAAGCTCCATGATTGTAATAACATATTAAATAAAGCTTTGAAGATGTCAATATTAAGTACAATTTCTCTTACAAGGGATTGCCCATATAAGAGACAGTTTTTAAATTCCATTGAGATGCTGTTATAAAGAGGTCCCACTGTACTGTGAAAAGTACCACATGATTGAATAGATTGCTATAGCGACACATAAGCAGTCCCAGTATGCATTGCGTGACTGCTGTTGTCGTAAATGTGTCGAGTCAATATTTTTTACCTTAATTTTATGGGTTTATATGCTTGGTTTGTTATAAGCCAATCGTCATATATATCACAAATCGTTAATTAGCAGCAATTGTGTGTGTGAATTTGGTCTACTATAAATGCGTTGCAACCAGCTCAGTAAGCATTGTTTAACAATTAAACGTTTATGAGATTACTTTGCGCATGAGAAGCAAATATGTAATAATTTTAATCAAGTACACTGAAACAGCCACAATTATCATCATTCAGGTGGATCAGACTGCAAATCCGAATTCATTGCAAAATTGCATAAAATAGGTTGTCATTACCACCACTAAGGCCGTATAAGTTTACACTGCAATGAAATGTATATGAAATGTATATGAAATGTTTAAAATTGAAGTATAAATGTGACAAAATTAGGGGTTTATTTGTAAAACTATTCTTTACTTGACCCAAATGACCAATTGCAGAAATATACCAACATTAAAGGAGAACTGACACGGTTTTGTAACACCCCATGATATTTGAACTATAGGAAGAATGATTAAAATTAAAACTATGTGAACTAGTTCATTTCTTTTTTGCAAATTTATTGAAATAATTTTAATAGATTGTACTTTGTGTATTTTTGTGTGTATTGGGTGAAAATTCAAATTTTGCCAAAACAGGACACTGTGACACCAGCGCGGTGACACCGCCTTTCCATAACGCCCTTACAGAAATTTTTGTTAACTGCTGCAGGTCTGCATGTGAAACAATGGCATACATGAGACATGGCTGCCGCAAGTCTGCAACATGCCTGCTGCACACTTGAAGTATACAAAAACTGCAGACTTCCTACAGGCTTCCTACAGACTTCATGCTCTAATTGCCACATTCCTTAAAGTATGCAGCAGGCATATTGTAGGTTTGCAGCAGACATGCCACAGGTGTGCCATTGTTTCACGTGCAGACCTGTAGCAGCACTGGTGCAGCACTGCAAAAGAAGAAAATTTCTGTAAGGGTGGCCGCCATTGCGCCAGTCAACCCACTGACTGGCGCAATGGCGGCTGCAATCTCGTAACGCCAACTGATCCCATTCTTGTGCAGATCATGTAGGTATACTGTTTATAGTTTTTTCCTGAAGTAACACTGCATCACAATTGAATAGAAAGGTTCAAATGACTAGAGTAAATAATAGGAAATACAGGAATTAATGTATAGCACATAATTGGAATCGGTTTTTCCTTCTGTTTCCATTCAATCAAGTCGAAGCTCAGTTTGTATTTTTGTATTTGTTCATTTGTTCGGCTAAACAATAGTCCAGCACAGTGAACCATGAACTTTCAGAATACTTGCAAGTAGTCTGCAAAGAGAAACTGAAAAGAATCCAGGTGCATAGGTTGTTTGTAAGCAAATGTTGCACTGTTCAATTAACATATATTAACCGTCACTATATCAGTGTTGGTGATGTTTCTGTGTCAGGCCAAATGTAAAATATCTGTGTCAGACTAAAAGTTTTTCTCCTTCTTATTATAAGCCAATTACCATGTCCAATACTCGATTGAGAAAAATTCTTTAGCCCTTTATGTGAATGTGACATGTTACAGTGCTATCAGTGAAAATAGATTAGGATCAGTTCAGAATCCGTAATTGCGAATGTCATGTCAAAATCATGTATGTATTTAGGAAATGAAACCTTACTGGTTCAGGAAAAAGTAATGGGGGTGAAATACTTCTTTTTATTGTTTTTATGCTAATAAAGTATCATAAATCCCACACACACAGTTATAATGGACATTACGTAGTGAAAGTAAAAATCTTCCAACCCTTCTAGTAAAATAGCAATCTCATCAGTGTTACATATAATTTATTATAATTTATGAACAGCCTGAAACCAGCAAAATAAATTTAAAAAATGCCTCTTCACTTTTAAATTTTGTATACCAAGCAATTTGCAATCCACTTTTGGGTCAGTCTGTTATAATAGAGGGCGCTTCAGGGGAAAGTTAAGCACTTTTATTATTTTTACACAAAATAAAAATATGCATGGTAATCAACTTTAATGAAGGTAAAAATGAAGAGCAATCATCTTACAGTACTGCATTCCCATATATGGGACGCCTCATTTAAAATAACATTTTACAATGATTTTGCATTTATTTTGCGCTGGTATATAATGTTTAAAATCATCTTAGATGAAACAGATATCAGGTAAAGCAATGGGACGAGTTTGTTAAAAACATTTATCATGCAGTCTCCATTTGGATACTTGTCCCAAGTTATATGAGGTTTTTAAAGTTAATGAACGTGAAAGGAGCGTTTTGAGCAGCTGTTATAGATTGTTATAAGAGGGTGGTTTGAAGCTAGAACCGGTCCATCGGCGAGTTAGCATAGTGGGTAGTGTGTTGG
>JAQFZQ010002905.1:0-12273 GCA_034696005.1 Glomeris marginata | reverse complement strand
ACCGGGCGCGAACCCAAGACTACCAATCTAAAGTCGGACACACTACCCACTATGCTAACTCGCCGATGGACCGGTTCAAGCGTCAAACCCGCCTCTACAATCTAACAGCACCTCCGAACGCTTTTTTCACATTTGTGCATGTAAATTGGGAAAAATATCACTTTGAAAACTTTCCTAACGTTGGACAAGTATCCAAACAACAGAGATTTATTTTGTTTCATGTGATGAGCAGTTTAATCGATTAGGATGCTGTGAATATTTGTTATCCATTCACAACCTGATTACATTATATGTACTTAGCTGTAATTATACAATTGTCCCAGCTCTGCAGTGGGACCGGGTTTAATGACCGTACAGAAAATGTAAATATGGTTCAATAATAGGCAAATTCAGATATAGTACTCGTCATTTGATTTCGTAAACCATTTTACTGCACGAAATTTTATACATAAAGTATGTATCAGCAATAAAATGCAGCATTCTGTATATTATACTGAGGTTGGTTATTGATTTCTGAGATTCTAACCAACATCATTAATTTGTCCCAGGTTCACGCACAGCCAACGCCTGTGGGGCTTACAAGTTTGCAACCACATCGTTTCCTAGCAACGGTACAATCTTGTTTTGATGAGCATGCGGAGTCACACAGAGAGCTTGTTGCAGCTGGGATTCATTACTCCATTTGTCACCTTTTAGTCACAATCAGCCTTTCTTTTACTTTTCATTTGAATTCCTCTAAACTGAACAATAAAGCTTTTGTCACGTTCAGATTCGAGTACTACACTACGTTGAGCTGCCAACTTTTCTGTTGGATAAGTTTAAATCCCCTGCTAGAATGAATAAAAAAATAAACTAAAAAACTAAACAGTTTTTTTCTATCTAGTCCCCAGCAGAAAGAAAAAAATGTATGCTGCCTGAGTTTTTTTGAAGGACACCACTACTTTGAAGTCTAGTCATCGTCTTCCAAAGTGCAGTTACCTGCTTTCAAGTGGAATTGTAAGGGATGTGGACGCTTCCAAGCAATGGACTCATGTGACCCACTAATAAAATGACACAAAGAGGGAGGTGTGATAGTAACCTGCCTCTTGAAAAGCTTCCTGTGCAAGTTTGAGAAACCGATATATTAAAGGCACTTTCTTCCTAACAAACTTACATGACCACACTGTTATTAATAAGCTTACATTATTCAATTAAATGATGAGCACAACAGTTGCAGAAGCATTTGAAGAAAACTTACAACTAAAAACTGAATTAAACAAAATGTGTTTTGTCAGTCGTAAGATTTTGTTCACATGTTTTGTTTGATGACATTTTTTTTTGAGAATAGATCATGCTTTTAAATCCTGATCTAGCGTAAATTTATTGGCTAATAAACTGGTTTCATACAGGATGCAGCAGAAAGATCTTCTCAAGTTGGGAAGACTAGCATTAAAATGGCGGTTCGCCGATAAAGACGAACCATAACTTTCGCATCCGCTCGCAATCGATCGACGTGTTCCCTTACTTTCCTAATAAAAAGAACTCCTAAACAAAATCAAGATAATTTCCCGTCCAATTAAGCCATGTGTATTAAAAAAAAGGCATGACCACAGATGTCTTCCGACCACAGTGACCCCACTACTGCACCCCACACTGCCCAAATGGGGAAGATCATTCTGCGGAACCCTGTATTTTGCATGTCTGTCTGACCTTTGTTGTCCAAAGATGAAACTGTCAAATGCAGAAATTACGTTCCTAAAGATTTCAGATTGGAGAGGTTTGACATTCAATATAAAAAAACAAGTCTAAAGATTACAAAAAATCTATATTGAATACATGGTTCAAAACGATCCAATATTTTGGACTAATATATAGCAAGGTTTGAACTTAAAAATGAATACTTTCATTCTCAATGACAGTCACTGAAATTATATTAGGTACACTTAAACCTCAAATTGTTTCTATATTCTATTTTACTTCAAGCTAACCCCTCAGCGCAATTTTGAACGCGGTGTCAGTATAATTTGCAATGGATTTTCTTCAGATACAAATTTTTTCCATGAATAAAAGTGTTCATTCCCAAATTATATTATTTATTATAACTAGTTTTGACACACGCACGTGTCATCATCAGGGTAGAACCTTGGTAGAACTACAAAACTTGAATATGAGCTTTTTAGTTACCATGTTCAAACAAATGTTTACAGTAATTATTAGGGATCTGGGGGCTTTGTAGATGTTCTCTAAAGCGCATTTTGTAAGATTTCGAGTTTGACCAATATACACTTGATTACAATCTCCACATACAGCTTTAATTACACCTGAATTAGTTTAATCTTGTCCTAGTATTATTGAGTCCCGCAGAAAGTGTATATCGTAGACCGAGAAGCTAACTTTGATGTCAAAACGTTTAAGACGTTTAGAAATAATACCTTCATTTTTTCATATAAGGAAGACTCACAAACAATTTCTTACAAGGTACACTATTTAGCGAAGTCAACTTGGTCAATTCAACTTTCTTTTTAATTTTAATAAAAATGCAATTCAACCGAGCACAAGTCAAGAACGTAGCAAGCTTAAATTCTTTAGAAGTATGTTCATCATTAAGAAGAACATTAAATATCCTATAGATATAACCGTAGAGTAAGCTTAACTTCTGCAAGAAAGGATGATAGGATTGGCCATCAATAAAATGTGGACAAAAAGTGGGTTTTCTATAATGTCAAACGTAAGTTGTTGATTCAGTGAATTATTGTAAACTAGAATGTCTAAAAAAGGAAGTTTATCGTTGACATCTCTCATTCATTTTTTGCAAGGTACGTTCAAAATTCCGTTCTGTCAGTGAGCTGCTTATTAATTTGCCATGGGCCTGCCATGGATCTCATACATACGTACTACCTGTGGGCAAATAGGAATTTAAGATGCTTTCAGTGGGATATACTACAATATTTGGAGCCTGGGTGAAAGCACAAAATGTGGATAACATTCAGACAGTACACAAACTATATAATCAGAGGCTGGATACTTGCAAAATGATGTGCATACTTTATTAATGATCTGCATCATTTTCACAAATTACATTATTTATATTATTTTCCAAAGAGACAATATTCTCTACAGAAGCAGCCATGCCATCTTCCACCTGATCATATGCAGGAACATCTTCGATATCCTCCTTTGCAATTTCAGCATCAGAATTTCGATTATTAGGTGGTTCTATATCCAATTCTTCTGCTACAGAGTCTGCAGTCGGCTCAGGTAGCAAATGCATCAGAGGTTGCAAAAGCATATCCACTGCCAAGCATCCAATCACGGTATCCTAAATTAAGCATATGTTGGAATTAACAGAAAGGATTAAAACACTATCTTTACAGGTATTTGTAACTACATGCTAATTATATCTCCCTATAAAAATGACTAGTTGTAACTTCAAAAAGTGAAAAAAGGCTAGAATTTATCATTTACCTGTCTTTGAAACTCTGCAAGGGAAACTCCAGCCGTTTGGGCTAATTGTGCAGGTGGAAATATAGCTTTCAGGCACTGATTCATATAAGGTACCAGCTCTGAGGCAAACCGATGGCAGAATTTTAAAAATGCTTCCATTTCTCGAGGCGTAAGCACAGACTCTTCAGCTCTATCATCCACAAAAAATTATTTTGAATGCAATTTCAAAAGCTAAGAAACATCATACTAAATAACTTTTAAATTTTACTTGTGAAATTCCATTATTGTTCTCACAACGGACTTCAGAGAATCTGAAAGGCAATTGGCAATATCGTATGCCACTGACAGTGGAGCACAGAGGCGAAGTTCATTGAATGCAGACAATATGTCATTGCAATATACTGCCAGTGGCTGGAATTCTAAAAGATTTAATGGAGGATGTAACCTATCCTGTAAAATCATCAAAAATTAAGCCAATATTGTTACTGATATACTAGCATTAATAAATATTTTGAATACCTGTGCTGAAGTTGTTGCTGAAAGCATTGATGAGACAAGCATTGTTGGTGGAGCAGTTAATACGTATGACTGCACAGAGCTGTGGAATCTAAATAGCACAAATTCCAGCAATTGTCACTAGTACTGATTTTAATGGTCATTATAGCATATCTGCATAAACAGTTATTACATTTAACTACAGCCGACCCTTATAACGAAGTTGACATTGAAAGCCATACAGTTTTGTGCCATTATGCACATAGGGAAAAATGCAACTTATAAGATAACTTCGTTATAAGAAAGTTCATTGACTGCATACGTACTAACCTTTCAGCTGCACCAACTGCTGAAGCTCTGAAGCTGTTTACTGCAGCTTCTTCAAATAAAGGCACTAAGAGCATCCGAAAATCCAATCCCACTCTACTGAATGACAATCCAAAATACATGCACTGCCCCAGTAGAGAATCCATACGACCTATGATCCCAGTTTTCAGATCATGCTCAAGAATTAGCAGGAACTGTTGCACCTGTAAAAGAATTCATATGTACATATCCAGAATATTGTGATATTTTTAGTTTTCAGTCACATCACATTGTACTTACCACGTGTAATACCCATGATAAGAAAATTGAACTCTCATTGCTGTGATGGTTCTCTTTGAAAGAGCCCAAAACAGGATCATCATCAGCAAAAATGGCTCTGTACTGAGTGATTATATCAAACAAGTGGACTCTGCTTGCTTCTATTACTTTGGTAATGTGATGGTACGCTAATCAAATGAATATTTAATAAATAATGCATAGATGAAAAAATTATCAATGCATTATTATCTTACAATCTGCTGTAGGGATTGCATTAATGACACCATTGTACCAGGATTCACGTGCCTATAAGAACACTGATTAGAATTCCTTCTCCTAATTCCCCAACAGTTTTTTACACAAACCTGAAGGAATTTTAATCGCAGCTCAGCTTCTGTTAACACATCCATTCGCCTTATGTACCCAACTACTCTCAAACAAGCAGGAAGCTGGATGTTGCTTCGAAGTTGTGATAGCAGTTGACCAAGCATCAGTTGCAACAAATTCTGGACATCTTTCGCAATGCCCTAAACAATAAATTCTTCACTGCAAAGTGAACAATACTTGCAACAAACTAACAGTATAAGGGAAATGTTACATAACATTGCATCTGGCGTCCAATACAAATGTTCGGAAATATTGTCATGTTATATAGAACTACATATGTGCAGCGCTTATGAAATGGACCAACTAGAGTGCGACAGCACCAAAATACACTATAAAATACGGCTAACTCCGTTACGAAGCCAAGTCAGGGTATAAAACTGTACACCACAACTAAACCCACAAAGAGAAGAGGTGAGCATTACACTTGAGAAGTATGTTCTTGTACTTTGTACAAACACCGCAAATTACTCTCCTCCACTAACATCCGTCTGCATATTATTAACGTGTCCGTACATCACCTCTTGTGACTATAATTTGTGAATTTCCCAAGTATTCACATTACTTTTCTGTCCAATACCACAGTATTAAATACATCAAACTTTTTGGCTGTGTCTGTCAAACAGACACATTACCGATAAAGGAAAGCAGCTTTCCTCCTAAAACTTTTTAGGTGCGCAATGACAATAAAATGTTTGTTTGCAAATATATCACATGAAAACAGGTTGCAGGTATACATGGAACCCGTTAGTACCTTAATTATACACGGTCACTGAAAACTGTTCTGTAAAATGTGACTGTACATAAAAACTGATTGTTCAACACTTTTTCCATTTGTCGTTAGACTTTTCAAGCACAAAAAAGACTTGAAAGGCTGGGAGATTATATATAGTATTATAATTTTTTTGTCAGCCGTATAGTAAATTTACGAAATGGAGAAAACAGTTTTATTACTTACCACAATAACTTCAATGCTAGGAAATTTCTTTTCAAGACGAGACACGTAGGCTGAGAGTTCCAATGCTTCATCATAATAACCATTTCTGACGCAGGTGTCCATTAACTGAGGCATTTCAAGAACTTCCAGCAATTGTGAATGCTTACTGAGCATAAGAGAGTTTACATGACGGCTGTAAAATATACATATAACTATATTACATATAAGTCTTATTAATTTACGTACCACTGATATATTCAATGGAAAATAACTAAAAACCTGGTGCCAATGTCTTGCGCATTCTTGCCGAACATCTTGCATTTTTCTACAAAAACTGGCAGCTGATCAAGCACCGAGGCTAGATGCTCTTCAATCACAGTGAACTAAAGCAATTATTCAACGATTGTATTAATATTAATTAATATGCGTAAAATACTTTCAGAATGGTCATGCCTTACGTCTTGAAATACATCCTTAGAACACTGCGCAGTTTCAATGAAGGTTTTATAATTGTTAAAAACCAATTCCTGCGTTTGCTCCAACAGCGTTGATTTTTCCTCCGCAAGGACTTCTGGTTCTCTATCTGTAATGCATAACATACGCGAATATAGAATTGGAATTGTAAGATATATAAGGAGAACCTGTCATTTACTTAGCCTTTCAACTCCAAACGAGCTGAGTTCTGAAAGATACCGTGCAACTTCGGCATTTTCTTTCCAATTCTCTATAAAAATAAACAACGTAAATTTACCTGAAACAACCTAGTTTACGTTAAGAAGTACGTCACAAGATATGAACCTGGGTAGGAATCTTTAAACAAAGATTGCAAGATGTTTTCATTCTCCGCATCGTTCATGCTGAAATTGATTCCGTCGATGTCTCATCAGTTTCACGTCAACGTGGGTCGCGCACCGAGTTGCATTCTGGGGTGCAGGGGCGGGACATAGGGCGGGATTAGTGTCGCTGTTGCCTTTCGCACTGATTTTAGTAGTCCGTAAATGATCGAACCTCGAAAATTACGATTTGTTTCAATTTATAAATTAATCGCTTTTCTGTGTGCATTTACTGTATTATATTTCGTTTTCCCGACGTTTTAGCTGTTGGATAGTGTAGGTATGAAATAGCTGTTGTGTATATTTTATTTCTAACAAATTTTTAAAATAATTAGTTTTAAGCGTTTGGCGTCCTATGACGTCATGGTGACGCCAATTGTCGGCTCCTTTGTCTACACACATCGTGCCCGGACAACCGCAGCTAATTTCTTTAATTTATCAAATCTAAATGTATACAATTTCACATGTTATCAATAATTTGGATTTTTAAATAAGCAGCTAGTACTTTCCGGATAGCCTATATATATTTAAAAATAATAACAACATATACATATGAATGTGGATAAAATTATCTTTCGTGTGTTGTTAAATGTGTAATAAAATGTAAATATAAAACTAGAGCTTGGTATTTAGGTTATGCATTTATTTATCGAGAAAATTAATGTATGCACACGTATTGCAAAGCCCAATTTCATATTGCTTTTGATGAATACAAGTACAAACAATAGTACATTTTTATTTAAATATAATATATCGAGAAACTTGATTCCAAAAGTTACAGAATCAATATAGTAAACTAGTTATAAAAACTACTAATTACCATGTTTCCCCAAAAACAACACCGGCCCGGGTCTTGTATGTACACTCATACAACATGTATACATATACTAGGCACATTTTAAAAATAAGGACAGTTTGATTATTAAAAAATAAACAAATATATGCATTAATTGTTCCATGTGCACACATCCCAAAGCAGTTTGTTACATAAATATCACAATTTTTGATGCACTTTAGTATCATTTTTTTTTAAATATCCTCAGCATAAAATTCTGCCGCTTTAGCTATGTAATTCAGCTCCTGGTTAAAGTGGGTGGTTCCTCTCCCTTCCAAGCTTCTGATCGCGCCTCTTCCAGCCTCCCCAAAGGTTCCATCGCCTCCGTCTGCCCAGGTCCAAGTGTCTGCACAACTATCTGCCCTGGCAGAAGTGTGACAATCCGTCGCAATGCTGATTTCCATTATTTTTAATATCCAACGTGTTTTTGTTTTGCGTTTTTTTATGTCCGCTGTGATTTATTTGTGCGTTCATGCGTTTTCTGTTATCCACTCTGGTGGCCTTTTTCCATTCCCACTTGGAATGGGATACTGTTGCGAGTCATGCTATATTTGGATTAATGGACTGTTTACATTTTTCATGTTATGCTTTCTTCGGTTAAACGACATGGTGTATCTGAAACAAAAAATCTTGTGGCATCATTGTTTTATACAATGAAACCCGTTACATGGACTACTAGTATATTAAAGGACCACATGTATGATAGGGCCACTTTTGTTCGGCCCCATCGAGTTACATAAGATTTATTGTTGGTGATAGGACCACCTGTCAAACACTGCCAAGTACTATGATTTTTGAGGGAAAATTGTTGGAAACCTATCAAAGGGGTCACTTTTTTCCAAACGTCAGGCCAAACAAAATTCCTGAGGCCTCTTAGAGAAAACCGGGTGAACATAAAGTCTGGAAACATTGATAATATCTTTTGAACTGTGATAGATAGGGGAATGGTGACGCTACTCCTTGTTTACTAAGGGTTGTAGAAGTGGATTGCTTGACATGTATGACAATAAACCTGCAAATGTAGTAGAGCTACCTGTTCTAGGTGCTACCAGAAATTGACAGACCTGACCATAACTGATCAGACCTGCTCCAATATGGACACAGCTGGCTGGAACTGGTCAGACCCCACCAGACCTGGGCATACCCTATCTCAGACCTGGCCAAGACTTGTTAGTGCCAGACAGAACTGGACAGACCTAAATTAATCTGGTCAGTTCTGCAAGTACCAATAGACCCCTTTCACAATGATCTGCGCATGTCCGGAAGTGGGAGCAGTAGCAGCATTTCGACCCTTTAGCCCACACTGGCGGCCAAATGTATGCATTTAGAACTACCAGCGAACCAAGGCGAACTACCAACGAGTCATATATGGGCATAAAGTCGCTACCGTTGTCATTCGCCGCTACCACGAATGCATGAAAAAGGTCTAACAGATAGGAGCAGAATGGCTGTTGGCGAAAGAGAAACAAATATTGGCAAGGTTTCGATTGGGGAATGAAGTGAGAGGAGCAGCTTATATATTAGAGAGTGGAGGAAGAAAAATTATGTGGAATTTGTGGAAAAGCAGAGGAAACATTGGGTCATGTTATAGAAGGATGTAATGGAGAAAATAGGGGAAAGGACGGGGAAGGTAGAGAAAGGCTTAGCGGAAGATGGAAGAGGAATAGGAAGATTAAGACGTATAGAGGGAGAGAGGATGAAAAGTGAGAGGGTGGGAGGGGAGTAGGAGGGGAGAAAGAGTTGGGAAGAGGAAGAAAAGTATGGACGAGGAAGAAGTGTGTAGTGCATACATAGGATGGACAAGGAGAACAAAGTGAACACAGTGTAACAGCGGACAATATGTAAATAAGAAATGATTAAGGAGTGAAATATTAGAATCGCGATCGGCATGATGGAGACTTGTAATGTTAACCCCTTTCAAAGCCCAGGATGGGCATGAAATAAAGTTTTCATTCATTCAGTACCAATTTAGATTAGCCTAAATTTCATCTGACAGGATATGAAATTGAATCTTGCTGACACACCAGATCCGATTTGATATGAAACAGACTTAACGTGTCTGACATCATTCTCACAACCAAATAGCAGTATCAGATTTTAATTAAGCAAGATGGAAATAATATGTATTACACATTAGACCATAAAATGATGAAATACAAATTTCTATAGAAGGAAGTAGTATTTAAAATTCTGACGTCTTTATGTCCATCATCTAGATAACTTTTCAGTGTATGCGGTTGAAGTTGGAGGATTGACGATTGAAGATGCAAATTCTTCTATGGGTATTGTCAAGTCATCCTTGGACGATGATAGTGGATCTAAGAAAAATGCAGTCAGCATTATTTATTAATTGTAGATATTAAACAACACTTCAAATCATATTAGAAATATCAATTTCATTTGGTTTACTGTATACTTGGAAGGCCTTTAGTACATAACCAATATTAATTGGCCGTAATAGCCAAGGTAATCGCACGAGATTTTTGGCGAGCACGGGTTTCATCGCACACAGATTCAACCACATAAAAGATTTACTTACTTTCACACTATGAATGAGGTTGGTGAAGATTCCATTGTAATGTGAATGTACAAATAGGTTGTTTTATATAAACTCGAGGCATAATGAGTGAGGGAATTGGAATTTGGTGCACTAAAGCAGATGGTGGAAAAGCACTTAGTGAATCCCTTTCACTCGGTCATTTAATACTGCAACAGCAATGTGACGCATTGCTATTGATTTCTCTCGAATAATTTGTGGCCGGTTGGAAATGCACTTCGTTTTAATTGAACGTCAACGATGTCTTATCAGAAAACGCATTTAGTTCGCAGTTCATTTATGCTCACAGTATGCCACTGCTATTGTTCCAGATGTTTTGGATGTAAATAACAAGATTGATGTTAAACCAACCTGCACTATCTGTCCCTCTGTCTGAAATCTTGTAAATTGTACTAGCATCTTGGCTTTCATCAAGATGAAATTTAACGTGTTTCAGCTTAGGCTTCCCTCCATTGCTAGGTCGCTGCTGGATGTCATCTACTGAATTGTTGTAGTTGGTTTGCTCAACATCCAAATGTTTCATTGGCAAACATTCCTCCAAAGTGACAGCCTCGCTTGTTTCCACTAGAATAGTATCCATTGCATCGTTTGAATCAATCCCTGGTATTGAGATATCTTCTGCCTCTGTGGGTTCAGTTAATCGCCTCTGGGCTTGGTAATTGTGGGGCTATATACAGCGAATAAAAGTAAAGCAATCACTAACTTGCATTGCAAGACACATTTTTCAATGTTAATTCGAAACCGGTTTCAATTGGAGACTGGCTTCTGTTAGGAAATTTACGGTAGCTATGCCCCTAAAGTGGGAGGGTAATAATAACGCGACCCTGCTTAATCCCTAAAAACATCAGACTCCACGAATCATGTAGGCTGCTACACACATTTATACAGTATTTTGAAAATCCTATTAACTGCACAACACAAAAGTATTACCCGTAATTCATTTGAAGTTATTCCGTTTTCAAAGAAGGCAGGTTTCTTCGCAAGAATGGGCACCTCTCGTGCACAAACACTGTAAGGGGGAGGAATCTGAAAAATGTTCATAATACTTTTTATAATTTCACAAAATGAGATCCACTTGAAAAATATATGTGTGTGGAAAAAATACAGGTAGTCCTTTATGAAATCGTGGAAATCCATGTGCCTATAATGCAATATAAATAGACATTATGCAATATTTTCTTCTGGAGCATTTGACTTAATCAATTAAATGGCCCAAAATGATCAATAAATGGATAACTTAGGTCAAATTTGATTTTTGGTAATATGGAATTCTGCTGAAGTCTGGTTCACCAATCCATACTGAGAGATGTTATGTGGCTTCAGTGTTATAAGAGTTTGCATTGCAGGCGCGCCTGCAATGCAAACGCGTTGAGGGTGTGGAAAATGTGTAAGTGCTTTCATTGGCTGGTTTGTCACATGGTTATCCACAAAGCAATGGTAACATCTGGCCATCAAAATAATATCTATCCACTCCACTGTTTACAATGCTCTCGATTGAGTGATTACCTATAGCTCCTGGTTGTGACACTGAAGTTATTTGAAAGATTAGAGGCGTCTTGCAAAGTAAGAAAACCGGATCAATTAAATAGTAGGTACTCATATTGCACATACTGCAGGCTTCACGACATGTATGTGTATTTATGTATACATGTATAGCAACTCTTTTTCTAATAAAATTCGTGATTGGAAGCGAAATACATTAATTTACCTGCAGGACTATCCCAGGATCCCATGCGCGCCCTCTACCTTCTCTGTATTCTTGATATTGTGATATAACGCACAAAATGCAGTACACCTGTAATAATTAAGGTTTTTGAAATGCAATGCATGGATTAAAATCCAACGTATAAATTAAACTTCCATTTCAAGTGTTTAATCCCTCAATTCCAATACTAAAAATTTACAGTATAGGCCACTCTAATTAGGTAATTGCTTCAATCATTAGTACCTCTGCACGTGTTCGCTCATTAAAAATTAAAATTGCTTTTAATTTATATAGAAGATTATTTGTGAATAATCGTATTCACAAGTTTCTCGGCAAGGTTCCCGGAGAAATCCGTGTGGTGGCGCTGCTATCAATGCGTCCCTAGAGAGGCTGTTGACACGTCATCTGATGACGTCGTGTGCTGACCGTTTTCGTTCCGGAATGGAAATCTCACGGTTGCGTCCAATCCCCCCTTATAGCTCATTGGCTATTGGCATCAACAGCCTCAATATGTCGGAC
>JAQFZQ010002904.1:0-12275 GCA_034696005.1 Glomeris marginata | reverse complement strand
AGTTTGTTCCAGTGTTATAAACAGTACAGTGTGATTTATAAGTATTTGTAAGTACACTAGTGCCAACCCTGTATCTGGGAAAACTATTTGCTGCATGGACATAATTTTCGAACGCTCCCTAACACACTTGTTCCTATAATTATGGCTCAAAATTTCTGACTGCACATACTACAACTTCCTGAAATTGTAACAACCCTGCATAATTACTGTGTTATAAAGAGCTCTGCTTTAACATTTTTTGCCCATGATCAGTGTGCATGGCTTGTACGGTATACAATCCACCCAACTTTATATACGTCCTGTATGTGCAACTATTTTATTTATTTCCCCTGTATTTACTGCAGCTGCTGTGACGTCATTTGTGCATCTATGTTGCCAGATTCGTACCTATATGTACTGTACTCTGTCTCTGTGACGATACGTATATCAATTACTTCTGAAATGAAACTCGTCTAGCTTTTATGCACTAATACAACATCAACATGCAAAAAAAATGCCCCTATAGTTTTCATTGCGTGCGTTTGTTTGACCCCGAAAATGGGCGGGGAATGGATGTCATTCTTGTCCTGAGACAAACAATCAATCTCACAAATTCACCATTCGATCACCTATTCGTTTAGATATCATAAACCCTTTATGCCAACTATTGGTTTAAAAAAAAAATAATTGTTATTTACACAGGAAATATTATGTCCTGTCAGACACATTGCCCATTCTGTTTCAGGACAAAGTGAGATCTCCTAGCCACGCCTCTTTCACAATTCTAATGGCTCGACTGAAATATGCTGTCAATCACAAATTACATCATAGAACAATATTCGGTACTGTATGGATTAGCAAAACCTGTATTTCAAGACTAAAATAGCTAAATGTTACCTATACATATAAACGCTATATTGAAAAATGTGATGCACTAATTTGCATATATATACGCATCTGAAACTTCGCCAAGGGAACAAATCGGTACGTTTTCAACTGAATATTTCGAAAATAGTAATTACAAAAAGCAATGTACCAAAAGGATCAAATGATCAAGGCACCCAAACAATAAATAAATGCTTTTTTACAAATGTAAAGTTCTAAGTAAAATTGTGTAATTAATAAAATGAAAGGATTAAAGTTATTGCTTACCGAGGTGATTGTGTCTTGAATGTAAGGCTAAAATCCATCAGCTCATATTTCAGTTTTCCTACAACGAGAAAACATATATGGAACTTAAAATTATCAGTGTTAAAAAACATATTCTTTTCCTTATTTCCTAGCTAGAAGAAAAAAAATCGAATATAGTTCCAAAATAAGATAGTTTAACTGCAACATATCGTATTCACTGCATCAAGGTTGCACGTTTACTTTCCAAGGAAAGCAACTTTATATTATTAGGCAGGAAACATCCAAAAAAGAGAAGATAGACACTTTGGCTCAAATTTATCTTCTCATTCAAAGACAGAAAGGGACCAAAGAAAAAGAAAATAAAAACAAGAAACATAAATAACAAAAGGAAAACAGCTTAGTTCATCTGCACAACCAAGTCTTAAAACAATCCCATGTAATTGCGTAATTACTGACGATATTAACACAGACTCGATAAAAGGGTCGTCAAAAACGAAGTGGCACAGTCAGCACAATTATGCCCTTACTGTCACGTAGGTGGCGCTGGCGTCCGTTTTTCAATAATGATTTTTATAAGTCGGCTATCGATAAAAAGTAATAAATAAAAAAATACACATAATACAAAACAGGATCAATTGTCAAAAACCACGTAAACTTTTCAACCCCTTGAAACTTTTAGACTATCTAAAATCCCCAATGTTTGAAAATTATTTTTAGTAAAAAGTTTCGGCAGATTCGATTATATTGCAAGATGGCCAAAATGAGTGAAATCAACATATATAATTGGATTATAACCGCAAACGATGGCCACCTTTTCTTTCTCACTACCTCATTATTACAGCTGAACCAATAAATTCAATTTACTGTCATTACTGACTTGCAAGTCAAAAACTTATAATTCGGTTGCATTTATGTATTTTGCAATTGAACAGTTAACAAAAAACGTAGTCATTAAATTCCCGCACATAAATCCACCAAATTAAATATACGGTTCAATAATCATGTTCCTCAGGAGAACATATGTAATTACTCTGGCTGTCTATCTACATATAGGATATAACGAAATTAAGCAACAAACAAACCATGAACAAACAAACAAAGAATCCTATAAATTCACCAATGCAAATTTATATCCAGTGCCATATTTTTTAAATTTTTATATTTTATCAATGACGATATAAAACTGTGTATTGTGACCTCGGAAACATGTTTGCTGATACATAAACAAAAGCTGATTTTGATAGCTTTATTTATATCGTAGTGAGCGGAAACAGCATTCTATACTCCATGTTCATGTCTTCCGGTTCATTTAATTTCAAACTATAATCGTGTATCGAATATTAAATATATAAATTCAAAGTAGTTTTTTTTCTTTATTATAGCTTTTGTTCAATATATTTTGCAACAAAGATATTTCATTATTTTACTAAAACGATACGGAGCAATAAACATGATGGAGAAATTAATATAAAGGTCGTTGAGAGCGTCGCCTACAGGCAAAAAATAAAATCATATCTCAGGTATATTGCGTATGACGTTCATTGCACTATACGTAATAATAACAACAGCTACAAAAAAAACATAGTTTCCCATTCCACATTTATTTTTAGGATGGCCTTCCACATCGATATGTACAATATTCATTTTGAATTAGATAAAATCATACATAGCATATTGACATACTGTACTAATTAAAGTACTTTTCACATATATGAACATGTATTTACATATTAAATGTTTAATGTTCTTTTAAAAAAACGCAGATAGATGGCGCTGCCTGTCGAAAAGCGCAAACGCGTTAAAATGAAAACGCGTAAAAGTGAAACCGCGTAAGTCGAGTTGTAATACGAGGAAGTACATAAATAATTCCGGCTTGGGAAACCCATATGGCAAAATGTATTAGGGTTTAAAATATGACTTTACGACTTGAAAAATTATGCAAGTACAACTATAGGGTTTTGAATATTTGATGACCATATAAAGCCGCAATGTGACATGCCATTCATAAACACCTTGTTGTATATATTGCACCTTGCCCATCAACAATATGGTGGTAGGAAACAAGCAAAATCCCCAGATATATAAGCAGTAATTCATTGGCATCGTTTATTTCAATGTTGCCTCTGGCCAATGTAGGCTTAATTGCCACCAATGGCAATCTGAATAAGTGGACGTTGTTGAATTGCACGCGGCCAATATTTCCCACCAGTTTAATACGTCATTTAACTTATCCGAAAACACTTAAAACCTACGGCAATATTAATTCATTAATGTTGCAAACTTTCTTTCCAATTTTCCCCGCTATAATTAATAGCCAAAGTTATTAAAATGTGCTGCCCATTACAAGCAAATGCATAGCTAAGGGCCTAAATAACGCATTATACATTACTCTATAGTAGCATGCATCCATAAATGATGTCCATTATATGAAGGCATAGGACAAAGTGATATTACGAATCGAAATTGCAAATTATATTTATTATTATAATAATGATGTCCTGCCTATTAAGAAATTCATCATAAAAATACATTTATACATGTTAGAACACTGTGAAATTTCTATATGAAATATAGTATTAATCATCATACACTTTATACGGGGAAAAATATTGAAATAATAAGCAAAATTATCATGGATAAAAATATTAGATTTAAAACACTCGTCGCACGTGCACATTTTAATTTGCATATGCAAAACTGCAATTAGAATAAACAGATTTTCATACATGCAATTGAACTCAATATGAATATTTAAAATGTGGGGGATGGTTGTGATTAAAATCCTGATACAACAAAATTATGAGTAAGCATATTGCTATAAACATGAAACGATGTCTCACATCCGGAGTTGCAAAAACTCGTACCGAAATCTTGAAATAAAATCCAATAAAAGGAAGAAAAAATGGCGAGATTTTAACTGTTTCTAGCAAGCACAGACATTGAGTCAATAGATTTCCGCAAAGGTGAAACTGGAAGTGTTTCCGCGAAAATAGTCCCCTGCTAACGGTTCCCCGGAAAAGCCTGGATCCTGCAGTCTGAATCCCGGAATCAATTTTCCGATATTTCCCATCTAATTAGGCCTATTTACATTTCTCCTATAAGCACACGTTTTCCTCATTTCCTCAAAATCTAAACGATAAATTATACTGATTGTCATCAACGCCATTTTACAAAACACTCATCCTTTTAATATTTTTGCATCTTACTATATTCATCAAAATATAAAAAAATTAAAACTGAACTTTCCGATTTAATATACACGTCTAGAATTTCTGCATAGTACACAGTTCAGGAACACATGGTACAAGTAAAAGCAATAACACTCTTGCACATATAAAATTTATGAGCTTGTCTTAGTTTAGACAATACACTTAACTTTTTGTAAATTTAATATTTGCAAACATGGTACCTCCCATAATTACTTCATTTAAAAAAAAACATAACAGTAGTTCCCTTTTATATCTCTAGGTGGCGTATGGAGCCACAAAGTCCACCCAGATTAGTATATGCTTCAAGGCCGAACTTAGCTTTAAAAGAAGGAATTAATATCATCAATTAAGTACAAACTAAGGAACATTTGTTTCCAAATACACTTCATCATAATTCAGAAATCTAGATATTTAATGCCCAAACTTTTTACGTTCAAAAATAAAATTGTTATATTTCTGTCACATGCAGCGCGT
The DNA here is from genome assembly GCA_034696005.1 of Glomeris marginata. Taxonomy (NCBI): domain Eukaryota; kingdom Metazoa; phylum Arthropoda; class Diplopoda; order Glomerida; family Glomeridae; genus Glomeris; species Glomeris marginata. The sequence continues at coordinate 7,482 of JAQFZQ010002904.1, read as the reverse complement.
TAGCCACAAATAAAATGCTTAAAATAATCTGCATCTAAATAGTCATACATATATATGGGTGATTCATTTATGTTTATTGATTTCCGGCAATCATATTGTCCCCAAAAAACTCAATTTTCAACGCACTTGGGCAACGATCTACAATCAAACATCCTCACAAACTACTAATAAAATAAATAAATAACCCAATAATGCTCAATAAAACTAATGCGAAAATAAGGAAGAAATGCTAATTTATCAAGTGCAACTTTCCAAATCGGTTCATGAACTTCTTATTTCATATCATATCAAAAGTGAATAAACCTACTGATTACAAATCATTGTTTTAAAGGTTATCAACGCCATATTTATCACAGGGTATAAATGTTGTATATCACTTTGTGTCCACATAACAAAATTTACACACTGATGTTAAAGAAAACAATTGGCAATAATTTAAAATGTGATTTCAATCCTCTATTCAGTTGTATAGTATTAATATTCCTTGTATATGTCAAACTCTGTATCCCAGTTATTAGTTTAGTTGCAAAAATTCGGCGGGTAAAACAATAAACAGATCAGGAGAAGATACAGTGTTGGAGGGGTGTGTCCGCAGTTTGTGTCCGTCATAAACAATGTCACCCATGGGCGTGGTTATTACACTATACATCTTCAGCCAAAATAAAATTACACATCAAGTTTGGTCAGTTCCAAATGCGAGTAATACAAAATTTCCTGGAATAATTAAACTGTCTACACATTGCACGATTTCACTAATCATTTCGCAATTTATTTCTGCGTATTTATAATGCAATGCATCGTTTTAATATGCTAAAAATACAATGTGCTTTATCGTCATTTTTGTATCGTTTATTTACGTCTATCTCGTTCGCTGCCATTACGAGCAAAATAGAAATAAAAAACAACTGCGTATGTAACGGTCACTTAAATTTGATCTCCCACCCATTACGTATTTGCAATTCAGTTTGATAACATTTAGTAGATGGATTGAGATTGCAGAATACGTTCCCGATAGTATGTGGATTTGTGTAAATAAACCGGTAATCTCGAAAACAATTTGCAAAAATTAAAACACGCTGCAACTCGTTTGCCCAAAATGGCGCCTAAAGTCGCGACAATGCATTTTAATTTTGCATCGCCGTTTATTAACGTAAAACAACAAAATGACGAAAACAAAATTATACCTGGGCATTGCATCGCTCCCATTGCTGCTGGGCTGGCAAACTCGCGCTAAAAAGTCGAAAACATCCACATTTGCAGCCCGAAAATGCGCGGTCGCCATTGCAAAAGATGGCTACGCCGGCCGGCGTTTTGTTGTGACGTCATGACCAGGCGGGAAAACAGCAGTGGGGGGTGGCGGCTGCACGTCACAAGCCAAAATGCATGCGAGGCAACAAGCCTGGCAACAGAGCATCGCTGCTCATCGACCAATCGGAAAGTAGGTCATGTCGCCGGCAGCCAATGAGAGAGCGGCAAAATCACATGGCATTGTTGTCGTTTTTGGCTTCGACGCCGGCCGGCCGGCAGATGAACGTTGACAGTCGTTCAAGATAGACGTCTACCGTTCGGAGTTGGAACAGAAGAAAGTACGCGGCCGTGACATCGGGCTCGCCATGTCAACCGGACGTCGGTTGGCCAAACGGTCCATCCTCGGCACCCGTGTGTGCGTTCCTGGACAAGATGGCCGCTACTATCCCGGGGTGATACAGGCGTCGAAGACTACCGGTGTCGGAGGGGGTGATGGCGGCGACAACGTTTATTGCGTCCTGGTGGATCGCGAAGCTTCGCCGCGAGAATATCGCGAGAGACAGCTCATCGGACCTGGTTTTTCGAGCGTCACCAGTCTGGTACTTCGCGAAAGGCAAAGAGTGTACGTGACTTATAACGGTCGCGAAGTACACGGTAGTGTTTTGGGACACCGTCCGGACGCTGACGAAGTTCTGATCGCCGTCAATGCCAATCCCGGTTGCGCGCCCCTCGAACTGCGCAAGCGCATCGATGACGTTCGCTTGTTGGAAAGTCGCAAATCGGCGCGCCTCCAAGACCAGGACCAGGATTATTCGCGGCTCGCCGACAACGGGCCGGGACCTGCCGAAAATCGCAAACGACCTACTTCGCACGTCATCGACGTACCCTTTTCGCAGAGGTTTGTACCATTTGCCTAATATTTTAAGCGGTGACACAACGCCGAACGCTCGTTTCTACTCGCTTCGCAAATCGTTTAGTTTCGAATGCGGCCGCGTTTTATGACGGCGCCCGTCGCACGAAGGCTAGCTTGGAATTTCTGTAGCCTCGCGCGCCAGGTGTCAACATATGGCTTGTCATTTGCAAGCGCCGATTTGCGGCACGATGCTGTAAACAAAAATGACAGTGTGATGTATGGATGGTTGCGAACTGTGGATAACAGGTTGTACATGTGTCGTTTTATCAGTTTTTTGTCCCAAATAGAGTAAGAATTAATAAAATAAGAACGCAATTAAAGTGTAGTATATACCAGAGTACTTTTAACGACTGTCAACGCACTTTTCCAGTGACTGTTTTTTATTACTTTGCACCATGCACGGTTCATCAAAGTTTACACAACTTTCATGTCGGTATTTAAAGGGGGAGCAAACAGTTTATCTTTTTACATGCTGATAGTTGCAACCACAACTGTTCTCCATTTTCTAATCTGCAAAATAACCTTTCTGGATCAGTAAATAATCTAGTTAGTACTACTTTTAGTCCCTATTGATTAACACGTAACTTGCATCCCTATTCGGCACAATTTATTATTGATTTTCCAATGAATGACGTAAAATAAAACATTCACACGAAAAATGTTATGTCGCCCAAAAACGAATATTTATCCGTAAATCGCTGCGGATTAAAGAGAAAATTATCGTTTCTAATTTAGAACGGAAGCCCGTAAATCCGTCGCCACTTTTTTTTTAACTTTTTGCGGAGCCGGAGCGCCATCTGGAAGTGGGAGGTGATATAAAAGTTTCGCGTTCATTGCTTGATTCAAACTTGATCAGACTGGAAAATACGAGGATGGCAATCCTTGGGTTGACTGAGATCGGAGGCTAAAAACAACGCAGATGCATTGTGGGATCGAGTTGCCGGCCGGCGAAAAGTCAATGTTGCCAAATTAGCGACAATTTCACTGGGGGCGAAAGTTTAGATCAACGTTTTGTTTGTATGCAATATAACGAAACGTATATGGCTAAAATAGATAAATCGCAAATATGGCGGTCGTAAAAAGCGTTTCGCTCGACGATAGTTTGATAAACGCACCACTTTTATACGGCATTTATCGGCTCTTATGGTCACAATCATCCTCATGCAACAACTCGCCAGTGCACTTTTTCCGTTTGTTTACATTGGCTGCGTTCAAAAACTACCCCTGGTGTGAGCACCAAGCACTGTGCCTGTTCAAAAAGTCAGACAGAGCACTTGTGATGTCACCGGAGCGTGTTCAAAAAGTCATACTGGGGTATGACGTTTTGATGACATATGATGACATCACAAGCACCGAGCATGCTATCCTGCACTACCTCCCGAGGTAGTGCAGGATAGCAGTGCAGTGTGAGTGCGGTGTACTGCTCCTACACCGCACCTACACTGCACCAGGCGCACTGCACGGGGCAATTTTTGAACGCAGCCATTGAAGGCGTCTTTCGTCGTCGTTGTTGTCGTTTCGCCCAGAAAGTTTCGCATTTGCCGATTGCATCTAGTACTATACAGAACCGGTTTTTGAAGCTGCCAGCAGGCAAAAAACGCTTTTACTTCTCATTACCCGCACGAATACACACTTCCTGGTGTCCTTCACCAACAAGCAGCTTAGAAAAGCGGGCCACTTGTTTTTTTATTGGTTACTTATTATTATTCCCGGACATTTCCCTCCCCCCTTTGCTTTTTAAACAAGGGCGGTGTAAACAAGATTGCCAAATTTACGAATTGTTCACAAAAGTGTGGATGATGATGGTAGTGATTATATGGAAGTAGGCGTTAACTTTTCTTGAACAAAATGATGTTAGCCGCATTCCACCAGCTGGAACGGTTCGCGAGAAATACAAGAAAACGCGATACGGAAATTTGGAACGTAGAGAAACGGGCGCCATTTTGTTCGAAAACGTAACGATTTGAAGCAAGAGTGACGTAACGCCGTAACTAGAGAACGCAAGGTCATAGAAACTGTTAACGTCATTAAAAAGTATAAAATATGATCTATGTTTTCAGCATAATATTTTATTATTAAACTTGCTTTTTTGTAACAAATATAACGTACAGGGGCCGTCTATAAATGATGTCTGTAAAACAATATTAAACTTTTTACCCTTTCCAAATACAGTTCAAATTTATATGAAATCTCTCTTGAAAATACAATAGCGAAACATGCAGCTACCATTTCAATTTCGTTAATTTTGTTTTAACAAAGAATATTTTATGATTCCCCAAGATTACGCAATAAAACAATATACTACATTGAAATACGTATTTAATGGCTTCGAGGTAAATAAACGTATTTAATGATGTGAATACAAATACAACAATGTATTTTACAAAAATAACAATAAACAAATGTATGAAAATCAACTGACCATCTCTGCTCTTGCATTTAATACATTTACCACGTGGTAACTATCTTTTTCAAGGTCATTCATATACTACTTCCCCATGAAACTATGAAAATAACTGAATATTTCTGTATGTTGATGGCAAGTTTTCACCTGTTCGGCGCCTTGAAACGTAAAACACGTTTAAAAGACCTTGAATAATATATTTCGATATAGGAAGGAAAAGTTTGCAAAACTTGTGTTTGTTGGGAAATGAGGTGTGTAACAAATTTTTCGTGGCACCAGAAAGTGTTGCAATGATGTTTGATTCAATTTCATGGAACAACTGTGACTCGTAATTATGTGGACGGTATATAAAAATGTTTAACAGATCGATTGATAGATGTGCTTTTTTTTGGGCAGGTGGGGGAGGAGGTTGGTGGATGAAGTTGTGGCAAACGAAGGAACTTTTTTGTTTGTTGTTGTTGTACGTTGCATTGCGCACGAACACGATAACGTGATGACGTTGAAGCGTTGATAACGCCTCCCAATGTTTGTATCCATTTGGAAAATATCGATTGGAGCACGTCGGCTTCTGCCCAGCTTTTGTGTTGCATGCATTATATACTTTTGTACTTGCCTAATAATTGAGTTAAATCAGTCGGCGGCCATTTGTCTCCTGCCTGCACTGCATTAAATTTGCGCCTTTAGCCTGCTTTAGCCAGCGAGCACCTTTCAAACGCACAATGCTAATGAAATGTTCCCAGGTCCGCACAAAATGACAATGGCCAACATTGGCAACTTATTAATCCGAAACCAAGTATAAAAATCCAACGTTGATCGAATGAAAAGTCCCGCAGCTCTAATTCTAACACAACAGCGTCCGAAATGGACAACACTATTCAAAGTGAACTGTTATAATAGACATGCCGTCAAAGCTCTGAGAAAAATCAATGTAATTCACCAGTGTATTGTTAACACGGGAAAAGTGAAAAATGGGATTCTTACTGACGTAACGAACGCAGGGCTCAAAGTTGTCCTGAAATTCCTGAAGAACTAAATGATGTCCTGAAATTACATGTTATTCTTTGTTTAAATTTAATTTCGCTGTGGCACTTCTGCTACTTTGTTCTGTTGGTTAGGCTGGTGGGGAGAGGGCGCCACTGTTCTTAGTGTTACAAAAGACTGCATTAGAGTTTTCCGATGGCATTTGCAAAATATGTCCTGAATTTATTATTTTTCCACTTTGAGCCCTGCGAACGTAATTGGCAGGTAACTTCTTACGCTGAAAATCACTAAACGTACAACGGGTGCATTCAAGTTTGTTGGGGGCGTTACAAACTTGTCAGAGGTTTGATTATAATATGACATGAAACATCTAATCATGGTACTCTTTACTGTATTAAAAACTAATTAACTTGAATATAATATAACATATGCGTACACTCATTACGAGTTTACGTAGTTATTTACGTTAAGTAAAGGTGAAACTATTTGAACAGGGTTGGTTTTGTCTTTGATTTTATCAATTTTATGCATAAATTAGTGGGGGGTCGAATGATGGGGGCGTGTGCAGCGGTTTTCGGCCCAATTTGAAATGGAAGCCGTAGTGGGCCAAATCGATAAATGTCTAATCGATCGATACGTGACCGACGGTCACGGCCCGCTTTCCCCTTTCCTTTCAATTGCCACTGCCACCCAGTGAACCAATTTGTCGCTGCGAAGTCACGTGACACGCAGACGCGCAACGTAAACAAACAATGCATTCCGAGTTTGAAAGGCACGACGCTCCCGCTCTCGGCTCTGCAAGGCCAACGACCCCAGCTTCTATGCGGTAGTTCCTTTCAGCAGTTTCCTGCCGTTGCCGCTATATAGTCGGTCCCGTAAATTATACGTATCGTTACCATTTTTACATTACACGTTTATCGATCGAGCTTCACTACTGTATTTATGACGGGAAAATTATCTTTTCCTTGTTTGCGTTTTTTCTCGCAGGAAACGACGTCCCAGCAGCCCGGATGGACATACTGGTGACGTCATGGACGACTGTGCTGCCGCCATGGTCCTCATGAGCCTTTCCTGCAGCCCCAAATCGCCTAGACTGCCCAATGGTCACGTGACATTACAAGGTCTGGAGATAATTCCTATATGCATTTCTAGTTTGCACTGCTTGTCATTTAAATTATCAGTGTAGTTTATTGCAATAAAAGTTACAGTTGCTATTTCGGGTTTGCAATATAAGAGGTGTAATGGCAATACCCAAGCACGCCACCAGGTGGTAAATCTTTGCAACTTATCCCAAATGAATTATGGTATGGATGATCACGTTTCAAATTAGCAAGGAAATCAATGATGACACTGTATGAGCATGTTATCACATGATACGAGTTGGAACGAAGTATAGAAAAGTGTTGCGCTTTCCAAGGCTAAATACCTAGTATATTTTGTTAGAAAAGTAGGGAAAAAAGTCGGCACACTTCCTGATTCTTTCTCTTCCCTTACGATATTATATAGTACTCTAATAATATAACTACAACTAGCTCACGTGACCCTGGACCATGTGACCTCGAAGCCCAGCACGGCGTAAATAAAATTGTTATAGCGTTAAAAAAGAAGGAAACCAAACAGCCGCCATGAAGCTGTCAAAATGAGCGTGAAATACGACAAGCGGTCGGTGGAGTTCATCTGGCAACACTACGATTAATGCAACGCGAACGGTAAATTAGTCGAGGTCAGAGGTCATCGATTAATTGAATCAGAAATGTCGGTCAAACCGGGCCAAAAAGCGCGCTTTTATGTACTTATTACGTGAATTGTGTCATCGGGGAGCCGGTAGGTGGAGCGCCATCAATGCATTGCTAAATGCAATGGCGGATCCAAGGACAAAAAGTATGGAACGCCGCGGGTTGCAAAGTTCTTTTTTGAGTTATTTTTTTCCTCCCCT
>JAQFZQ010002903.1:0-12276 GCA_034696005.1 Glomeris marginata | reverse complement strand
AATGTTCCTAAATTAGTGGCAATCAAATGCTAGTTTATTCAGGGTATGTTGCAAAACCTTGTCAGTTCACCTTTAAATTACATTTATTTAGAAAAATTATTGCAATAAAACTATTTTAACCAGGGCATATATACTACTATAATATGCTTTGGAAAATTTGCCTAAGCACTCTGAAAAACTTGGAAAACTCAGGGAAAATGTTATTCACAGGTGTATATGAACTATGCTTAAAATGTAGATACAATTAAAATACTATCAACATAATTCACAAGCTGCTACACAAGAAGAATTGAAATCCTTGAATTTCTTTCTCTCACTGTTCATCAAAAGGAACTTAAAAAATGTGTCGTCATGTGGCACATGCAGGGCATCCTTTCACATGTGTATAATAATAATAGCCGTATATCATGCACATTATATGAGCAGAAAGAGTACAAATGAAGGTGTAAGGTGGAAAAAATCACAGTCGATCTATTGACCCAAATAACCCCAGAGCAACAGATGATAACAATGCCCAACTCTGACATCAAAAATGGCCGCCAGGGAGAAAACGCAGAGAAATCATTTTTTCTGCACAATGTACGAGGTTATGCACAGCATTGTGGGAGCGTGACCTCTGCCCTTTTTCTTGAAGAAGGAAGGAGATATTTCCGAGATAGGTCAAGAGGTGTTCGAGGACGATACATTGTGAATAGTAAATACTGCATAGTTGCTGAGAAAGTAATGCATGTACACATCCTTGGTATACTTCCTCTGTTGCAGAAACATTTTTTTATGTGTATTATAGAGTTCATTCTGCCCTCTGCTTCACATTAGAGGCTCCCACTGGGAGCAGTTATGCATATGACGTGTATAATAACTGTATAGTTGAAGAAAAGGGGTCACGTGACGTTATAGTCCAGCATGTATAAAAGCCTTGTTGCATATTGTGGTCATCGACTTCTGACCAAACCCATCACCAACAACGGACTTTCATCTCAGCTCAGCTCAGTTTATCCAGCATCATTTATTGGAATACAGATATAGCAAGGTACACTGAATTACATAATACACAGTAAAACTTATCTATGGAGGAATCTCAATTTTCCACCATAGACAGGTTTCACTGTATAATATATATGCATCTTAATATTAAATATATTTTCCAATATTTGTTCATTCAAAGCTAAGAGTATGAATTGTAAAATGTAATACCAAATGAAAAATATATAACAGTATAAGGTGGGTAGATTGAAAAATTGAAACAAACTCAAATATACACTCTAAACTCTGTTACAATTTGTAATTTTTATTGTTTCCAATATGCAATAATTATCCACGAATGCTTCATCATAAATGTTACATAATATTATTTATTACCTGTCTATCATTAAATCTGTCTATGTTATAGAAACATGTGGAAAATGTGAATACCTTTTGACCATGTAACAGCATGATGATCGATGCATGCATAAAACCAATAAAACCCTCTCTATATTGGAAAAACCTGTCTATGGTTATAAAAATTTCAGTTCCTTCCACCATAGAAAATCTAACAACCTTTTAAATTCAAAAACCTTTCTACTAGTCAGCACAATAAACTACTTGCATTTTACAGATAAAGACACTTCATTGATTGTCATAGAAATGAAGCTCACCATTTGCATTACCGGTAAGGACTGCTGAAAAACCCAATATCAATATCCATAAAATAATACTATATAATACAATAATACAGATATTGCATGTATTTCGATATTTCAAACAGGTGTAATTGCTGCAACAATCTTCACAGTTGTAAGTGATATATCATTATGTATTTGTATTAATTTATTTAAAAAATTACATCAACCATTTCAAACAAGATTCGCAATAGTATTATGTATTATAATATGCAATATCTAACTTTGTTACAGGCTTTAGGTCAACTTCCTTTCTTGGAAACTTTACCACAAACAGCTTTCACTTGCCAGAGCAGAAATTATGGATATTATGCTGATCCTGAAGCAAATTGTCAGGTAAAGAAACTATACAATGGAATCTTCCTATAAGGCCACCCCCCATGAGATCCAGGAATTTGTCTCTTACAAGTTTATGCTCTTATAGAGAGATTCCACTGTACACTATATATACATGATAAAATTGGTCACATTAATGGAAACTGTTATACAATTTTGCTAGATTTTCCATGTGTGTCACAATGGCCTCAAGTGGAGTTTCCTCTGTCCTAATCAAACTTTGTTCAACCAACGTTATCTGGTTTGCGATTATCCAGAAAATGTTGATTGCACTCAAGCTGAAAATTCCTACAATGTCAACGATTATTTCGGTCAAACCGAGCGACTTTTCCTATCAAAATAATTATCCAAACAACTGCATTGACAACTATTGATTTAATATGGAACATTTCACATTTTATCCTCTGCTCTGCTCATATCATTTTATTATATTAGTCAATGCAAGGCTGGTATAAAGGCTATAATCAACTTTTCCACGTGGTTGTGATTGTGTGTACAGCACTGTAGGTGGCGCAGCATATTGGCTTCTTTGTTTTCCATTGTTGGTCTTGCTCATTGAGGCTAATTTTGCTTTTATAGTGTAAAACTATGAATGTTCCTTAGCGAAATTAGCCTCGCTGAGCAGGACCAGCGATAAAAAAGGAAAAACTCCTCCCACATTCTACAATTGCCAACGTGCTGCCACCTACAGTGCTGTTACCAAGTTGCTTAGCCAATTTATTATTCCTTTGTCAAATTTAAAGTATTACATACATTGCTTATAGACACTTTAAAGGTGCAATGGGCAGGACTTAATTGGGGTCTGGAGATAAATGGTGTGCATTTGTATCAGTAGTCTGTATCCTATAACTATATTATATGTACCTATATCATCCACTCTTGCCTATATACAATCATTGTTCTTCAACATACAACTATAAGACTTATTTCAGGGACTTTCTATATGTTATTCATGAAATCATGTGTTATTTAGAACAGAAGAACGACTTGTTTACCAGTCGCAATTCATTGTCAGTTAACATATTACACTAAGGGTGGTTTCCTATATATATTACATGTTATAATCTCGTATATTATTGTTACAGAGATAAAATAAAAAAAATGCATATTGTGATAATATTGGATATACGAGATGTGAAAAACTGGTTTGATCATTTAGAATAACAAAGTAATAATAATCACAATAATATACAGAATAACATAAAAATTAATAACAGTATTGCATATTTGAGGTGCCATGGCACAACTTTATTCATTTACACAACCTTCCATTAATTAAAACAGGACACTATAATTAATTTTTCAAATATTTGTATATACACCCAGACACACAGAGGAATATAATAAGTGATTGAAAAATTTGGTGAAATGTGTATTGTTAGGGGGAAAATGTAAAATTTAAAAGCCAAAGGGAAGTTCGTGGGAAAGTGCACACCGGACTGTACCTTTGTATGATAACAAGTAGATGTTTATAAATGCGCAGGAAATAATAATTCGATGACGTCATACAATCCACACCTACATAGCTCATATTGGATATGAAATGAAAACTCGTGCCACTGATAAATACTTGGCTAATCTATACTGCACCAAAGTGCAAAGTCTTTCGTTGCACACAGTTTCCAACTACATTTATCTGAGAGAAGAGTTTGCACAAGGTTCAGCTGTACTTTTAAATTTCATTTTCGAGTTTTGAAGACATTTAAATCTAGAAAGAATGGAGGGCTCGGAAGAAGTGAACTACGATGAGGGAAGCAGCATTGCAGCTACAGAGGAATTTGCATTTGTCAAGCCAAGAAAGGAATCAGATGATTCTTACAGAGAAGGATCTTATCAAGGTTGGGCTCTATAAATATTTCATATTAAATTGCATTGGTCCTAAATACATGTATGGTATACAAACAAGAATAAATATTTGTGATCACATGCATAGCTACAGCTAGCTGTAAAGATCATTTTCCTTATTGCATGCTTTCAAAATGGTTGCTGCCTTATCTATCTATATCTATCTATTGCAGATTCCCTGTTCAATTTCCAACTAACTTTTGAAATATTCCTTACAAAATATATTTAAATACAATATGTTTGTGCAAACTAACGCTCCATGGCCCTTGGTAGCCCTGGTATAACAATCCCTGTTATATAACAAGTCATTCCTCACTTTGGTTCATTTTTTTTCAAATCCTGGAACGATAAAATGTAACAGTGCATTCCCATTATATAATCTGAACATGCTCTACAACTTTGAAATTGCAACTTGTATTCTATCATAAACAGGGAAAAATATACATTTCGAATGGCCTTGACCCACAGGTTCAAGGTCACAGCTGTTTGGTCTAAAATATTCCCCACATATGATTTCCTATTCAACTCCATCAATGGTTTTCACGTTCATGATTATCTAAGCACGATTTTTGGGTTGGGCCATGTTTCTGACTCACCCTGTATATTGTAGATATCAGGTGAGATCTTGCCTTGAGCTCTACAAAAAAATATATATATTCCTACAAGATTTACAGCAAATTCAGAAAAAAAACACTAGATGCATAGTGGTGGAAAATGTTCATATGTAAAATTATCTATAACATTTCGTTTATTTCTCCAGGTAGTGCTGGTGGAAGCACCCTAAGGTCATCAGAAGACGAAAGAGAAACTGAAAATGAAACTCCAACATTGCCAACCTCACCTCCACCATACTCCGAACATGCTGAACCACCTGCTCCGAACAGAAGCAGCACCCATCAGACAGACTCCTACGAGGACAAGCTGCCACAAGTATTCAAAGTGAAGTACCTAGGAAGAAGGCCAACCACTGGTCTATGGGGCATCAAACACTGCAGAAAACCTGTGGACCTGCTGGTCACAGCAGCCAAGGACCCAAAACAACACCCTAACGGTTTACCGTTCATCCAAATGCGAGTGAAGGCAGAGGGAATCACAGTGGTGCCATTGCCTGAAAACACAGTGCCTGATTTCAAGGCAGGCATGTACGCCATCCACAATGTGTCCTACGGTGTCCAGGATATCGTGTACACCAGGGTTTTTGCCATGATAACCGTCAATGATCCTTCAGTGACCGGTGCTGACCACCCGTTCAACTGCCATGCATTTGTCTGCGGCAACAGCGCCACAGCCAGGAAACTAACTTATGCTCTTGCTATTGCTTTTAAGATCTACGCCAGTTCTGAAGAGGCACAGATGATGAAGAACAAGCCAAGGAAGTTTGCCATAGATCTCCGGCCTCCGGAAGAAATCTCCGCAGAGTTTAACAAAGACGAAGAAGCCCCGGAAGAAGATTCAGAAGTTTGAAAGTCACGTGGACCTTTCAATAATAACCATCAACATTATATTATAATGGAATTTCTTTTGTTTAGTATGGCAAGGGGATGTTAATAAATAATATCATACTTTTTTCAATCCATATTTCAAATTAACTCCTTTATATGTATACCATTTGCTGATCTGCTGCATACTAGAATTTTGTTTTCATCACCACTCCTACCTTCTTCCCATTGAATTATAAAAAACAATACAACTGGATTTGTATTATTAACTTGTATATACTGTGTTTCATTAGTAGGAACGAGCTGTGAACTAACATGTTGTGTGTGTATCAACGTGCCGCAAGAAAAGAGTTCATGTCCCATGCAAGACCATCGCTTGAATCTGCGAACAGCGCTCAGATCCCAGGGACCAATGTGACATCACTGTTTGGCGATTGGCTACACCACAAAGTGACAAAGACTACCCCGAAAAACAATCAGAGCGCGCATGTCTCACATGAAAACCCCTTTCTGTAATGCAGTCGGCTTCTTTGTTGCTTCTAACGAAACACACTATAGCATATAGTCTATTCACAGCTATTTTTATAGTTGAATGTTAACGCCTTTCTTGGAGTGAACCAATGGCTGCAGGCCCTAAAAACTTGTGTGTGCATTAAAAATGATTGTGTTGCAACCCATATGGGTCTACTGGCTACGGGTTAGCACACTTGCTTGCGAGGTGTAAGGAATAGGTTAGGATGGGGCCCCTGGGTAAGATACAATGCTTGTGTAGAGGACCCATTAGCAACAGGATTATTAATCAATGGCTGCAGGCCACGCCCATCGTGGGAACATGCCAATAGGTGGGCTTAGCCACAGCTATTTGTTCATTGGTTCCTTCAAAGAAAAACGTTAACAATCAACTATAAAGATAGCTGTGAATAGACTATAGAAATAATGAAGGTTTTCATGGTGTGATAATTTAAAAATGTAATTCCATTGAAAGCATCATATGATGATTATGATTTATAAGATTGGAGTAACTTTTATACATATCTAGTTTGATTACCCACAAGATAGGACTTGGGAAGGGTTGTTGGGAGTGACTCATTTGGGTGGTGGAGGGGTGCTGCAAAGTAAGCAATTAGATAAGGGCTGCAATGTACTACCTCCAAAAACCTGCTGTACCACCCCTTCCCAATCGGTTTCAAGTCGCTTCTTGTGCTTAATCAAACTATAGGCATTAACTGTTGTTCCTTAGCGCCATCTGGTGATCAGTTTTTGCAACATCCTCTAAATAAAGCTCCAAGAGTGGCGCTGTGCTCATGCTTACATGTTGGAAATCACTTTTATAATTTAATAGATAAAATATGTAGTGTTCATAAAAAATTCGTCTGCTTTTCTGTTATTTTCAAAGTGGAATCGCAATAAAAATCGCATTCATAATAATAATTATAATTATACTGTACTGTAATTACTTAATTTCAATGTATGGCAAAGTGAATTTCTCTCATTTTCTATGCATTATCATTTATTTCTACATTCATTTCCTCCCACACAATTTTCTAAAGTCTCTTTCTGCCAGAGGCGTTTGCTGTACTGATATTGCACCAAGAATGAGGAAACTGGCAACTTGTTTCACACAACAGAAGCGACCTCTAGGTTATTCAAGCAAACAATTATGGAAATCTTAATTTCATTATAATGCTGGGAATTCGCTTTTGAGTGTGTGAAACCAAGTTTCCGGATTTACAGATGTCGTGAAACTACTTAAATAACCCTTCAATTGGACAAAATACAATGTTTAAATTCCTGGGAGGTCATACAACTGTAAAATAATAATAAAAAAGGTACAAGTCAATTGCTTCTATATTTTCAAATTATGCAATCCACAACCCTCAAATTCACATATTGCTAATAAAAAAACATGTTCCCAAATGTCTACATGCAACCTAAGTGCTATAATAATGAATAGTGCTACTGCACTCAGCATTGGCATTTGTGACAAGAAATTGCAAATTGTTCATGCATAAATATTCGGAATATGTCACGTGACATATGAAACACGTGGTGTTATAGGTCTGTAGAAACCAGGTAAAGAGTTTTGTTGGCATCTCTAGTATGTACAAACAGAGGCATAACAAAAGTCTCCATCAATTTGGGTTACCAACTTAAAACATGACAGAAAGTAGGCGTCGGAAAAGATAAATCAAAAACGGCCATAGGTCAAATGTCATGACCCTAAAACAGCATCATATAGCCTATGTATGTACGTGAATTTTCATTAAAAATGTTAACTGTACATGGAGAAATGAGAAATTTCATCCTCGAAATAATGTAAAAAATCCCAAAACTTTATATCTGTATATTATACAGACATTATTTATTAAACAATTTCACTAAGCACCTCCCATTGCCAAAATGGAGGCTGAAGTGGGGAAGATTATGCAATCCGATTGGCTGAAAACAAGTTTTCCCACTTAGGACGCCATTTTTCGAACGTTTTTTCAGCCAATGACAGAACAATGAAAATGGTCAATTACAGTAACTCCATTACAGAAATTGCATTAAACCAAATTTCTGTACATATTGGAAATATAACTGCTGAAGTTTGATGTGAATAAATTGTGGCAATAAAATCTAATGCAACCATAATAACTGGATTAAAATCTTAATTTACAGTTAAAGGTGAACTGACATTTGTAAGATACACTGAAACTTAACCTAAATGAAAGAAAAACCATTATAAGGAAGCAAGTGTTGCTACAAAAATCTCTGTAGAAATTAGTAAAAAAGTTATGAGCATTTAAATTTTGAGGCGGTAATTAAGTTAGGAGGTTCACATATGCTAGCTGACCTCTTTGTGAAGAGGTGGAAGAAATACCATGTCAGTTCATCTTTAAATTTGTAAGTATGAATGCATTGAATTTCTAATTTGCAACAACTTTGAAATTTTCCACTAGGTAACTGAAATATATGAATTAGGATATATTTTCTTGTGCTGACAATTAATAATCCACAATAAATGCAGCAATTAATTCAAAATATACTTTGAAAGCGGGAAAATCGTGACATGAAAACACTTAATTTAGAAACAGGAAGAATTTTTGATATGATAATTGAGCTACACTGATTTACACCCCTCTCATAAGAAGTCTTTTCATTTAATGTCATATTTAAACCGAGCATAAAACAGGACATGACTTCAATAACCTTATGACACTGTATACTAGTCAGCTTTTTAAAGACAAGTCTTATTTGTGACAGGCCTTCTACATACGTAGGCTACTACTTGCAAGAAAATGAAAGTAATAACCATAATTCATACGTATGTCTTCTGCTTTTATCAACTTTCCATTCGACATTGAGGTCAGAAAAATCGCCTTGCAAAAACAGGTTAACTAGTGAACTGTGCTGTATGGATTTCAAAGAAATTGCAAGTCATCTTCTGCATTGATTTACTATTTCTCAATATTGAAAGCCATTGCAACGTGCGGAAAATCGTTAAAACTTAATTACATCATTGATATTTATTCAATATTGTTCTTCCTATATACTAAAAAATCATGCATAGTTTTTTTTAAATAAATTAAACCAAACATTGTGATATGATTGTCCAACAAACTATTTTACTATGCATCAGATAAACTACTTTTGACGAAACTTGCGTAATGACATACACGTGCGGTTACGAAAAGGAAACTAGTAAGTTTCCGAGAATACCGGAAAGTATGTCGGAAGATATATTTCGACGTCCGGAACAATTTTGGTTGACGGTAAGTTTTCGATTAAACCGTTAGTTATCGGAGAAATCGAGTTTATAAGCCCAAATTAGCTAAACTCACTGACTTAGCTAAACTCGCTGTAATATACATATGTATATAGTGGGATAAAAATACATTTTTTCTTCTAGTCACTCTATTTGACACAACTATTTTATAAACTTAATGCACCTAAATGCAAATTATGTACATTACATGATAAACCCTACTTTGTTTAAATTTATGTACAAACCAACAATATATTCAGAACTTCACTCTTCATTGCAAACCATAACTCTGCACAGAATCCCCACAGTTCCAACTTTGATGGTTCATATAATCATAATAACATAAGTAGTACCACTTTCATAAATCTTGCATCTTTGATATCAATGGTTTATAATTTTATAATTCCATTGCCCCAATTCAGTTATATGTACATATATCATCTCAACTTTAAGAAACTCTCCACTGCAAATGACTTTGCAATGTCTTGGCAATTAGTACTGTAACCTGCTTTATCTGGTTTGAAACTTTCCCTGCGATAATGACACGTTCACGTTTCCAACTATTGCACAGGGGGAGGGTAGGAGATATGGGGGCTTGAGGTGGAGGTGAGAATCTGGCATCGTGCTTGAAGAAGCTCTGCATGCATTGCTTTTGGTAGTTTTCACCCGCGATGACCTTCCATACGGGATGCAGTTTTGTTTATTCACGTGTTTGTAAAGACTTTTTCCTTGACAAGAGCCTGCTAGGTAGCCATTGTTGAGCTAGTTCACCTAGGTAATTATCCTGGTTAAATATTAGATTCACGCATTTGCCTGTCAAAAAAATGTCATAGGGTATATACCTTTAGCAGATATGCTCAAAACACCTAACTGAAAATATATACCTATATAGCACGTTTCTGCAATTATGCAGTGTGCAGGAAAATAGTTGAGAGTGAATAGGGAATTGTGCCATGATAGCAAATGGGGATTTCCCTTATATAAACTCTAAAGACTCCAATGTAAACCAAACTTAATTAAACATCTCGTAATTAATCACCTGCATAAAATATGAATAGGATGTTACAGAAACTATCATATGCTTCAACATTTTATAACAATAAGGACCTCCCAACAAAAGTTTCTATCCACATACACTATAGATATTGTAGGTTATGTAGCACACAACAACATATACAAGGTGAGGCAAAATTCTATAACTAGTATTTGAAATATCTTTATAAACAGGTAAATGATAGCATTGTATAGGTTATATGATTGAATAGGAAGGAAGTCATGTGGGTAGATATAGAAAATAATATCACACCTGACTTATGATGTAACTTCGAGGCCATCACATTTTTAACTTTGTAACCGATAAAGATAGGCTGCTAGTATCAATTAGAAAGTTGTAGAGAATGTTATATTTAGTGTTATAATGTGATTAAAGAATTGTTTTATCAACGTTCGAATTATATTGCCAGCACATTAATATCCCCGTATTTATGCTGGGCAGAGAAGCCCATGGATTCAGTGTTGGGCAGGAAAGCTCAATGAGTCCGTTTGCTTTTTGTATTTCGGCGAAAAGTTAAAAGGACTTAAAATCTGACGAGGTAATTTCATTGTAATTAAATTTCAGGCTACAAATAGGCACACATATATACAGGGTGTATCTGAAATAGGTGGACAAACTTAAAGGGTTTATTCCCTGCATAAAAACAAGACAATGTCCATATAAACACATGTCCCCAAAGACTTAGGTTTTTTAGTAGCAACTAAAATGTGACATCCATAATTCATATGTACTATGACTTCCTTGTCAACATTCTTCCCCAACTACTGGAAGATGTCCCTCTAGCAACCAGGTTAATTGAACATGTGATACATGCACACAATGGTGCTCCATCGCATTTCAGTCACCACGTGCGTAATGTTCTCAATGACAAATTTCATGACAAGTGTATAGGAAGGACAGGGCCTATTGCATGGCCCACACGTTCACCAGACCTGAATCCCTTAGATTTCTACTTGTGGGCCACATGAAATCATTAGTTTATGCAACTCCAGTCATAACCAAATTTTTTGCTGCCTGTGCGACCATTTGCAGGGTTCCTGGCACCTTTAAACGTGTAAGACAGTCCATGTTGAGACGTGTTAATGCATGCATTGTATCTCATGGAGGACATTTTGAGCATGTGCTGTAAAACCATGTAGCATTTTTAATAAATAATTAATGGTTCAGGTTCTACTTAAAAACCTAAGCGTTTGGGGACATGTGTTTATAGGAACTTTATGTCTTGTTTTTATGCAGGGAATATACCCTATAACTTTGTTTACCTATTTCCACATTCAAATGTGCAAAACACAGATAAAACTTACACGTGACATCAAATTCCACGGTCTGAAAACATTTGAAAACATTGTTGACCGGTCAGAATGATTCATGGCAATCCGGAAGCTGAATTTGAGTTTAGAAACACATGAAAAGTCTAATTTGTCTGTCACGCGTGAAAGTGTAAAATTTCTATATCAAAGGGAAAGCTAAATAAAACCAGTTTCATATTGAAAGATGGAGGAAAATACCACGTGACACGAATGGCTGTGACCTTTTTGTGATGAGACAGAGCTTGACCCCAATAAAATGCACCAAAAATACTCATCCAATGTTCTAACCTTTTTCAAAAAAATGAATATATGACTTTTTTAGAGGAAAAATAACAAAGAAAGTGGGAAATTACTCGAGTCAATGATGATCTGGATGAGGTATTCAGCTTTCATTCCTATTCGACCTACTTACTTAAGTTCATACAATAAAGTTTAACAAAAATCGTGATTCATTCTCTCTTTTCATCACAGTTAAACATAAATATACATATACTGTATAGTGAGAGTATAACATGTGAGAAAATGCTACTTCATTCTGAATATATGCACTCATCCATATTACATAGAAATTATAGAGATTGAGAAATTTTTAAAAGTACAAAATTTAGATTTTCTATAAGGGGTTATTCAAAAATCATGTTGGCACATCTTTGGTCATTCATATTGTGATTATCACACCCTGTATGGGATTTAAAGGTGAACTGACAGAGTAAAATTTTCAATACCAAATCGGTGGAAAATATTTCCATGCGATCACATCGTTTATCAGCACATTACCTGATTTTTTGAAATTTTTCCATCGATTCGTTATTTTTGTAAAAATATCCGAAGTTTAATAAAATCGGCCACCAGCGGCCACCGGAACGTCAATCATAATACTTAT
>JAQFZQ010002902.1:0-12277 GCA_034696005.1 Glomeris marginata | reverse complement strand
ATCAGCATAGTATGTTTCCTGATACAAAGTTAAACAGAATTTGCATATATGCAGTGGTTTTTGGATCAACAGCCTGCTCGTGCTACGCGGACCACCCTGTATATAATTAAGCAACTTATAAGCAACAAAATATTAATTTCCCATCTGCTTAACAATTATAATTCAAACATTCAAACAACCTCGAAGAACGATTCAACCAACATTTTGCCCAAAATGTGTTATACAATATTAGCTATACACATTTCCAGAACCATTCTTACATTTTCGTTTGAGCGTTGCACTGATTAAAAGTTTATTATTCATTATTTAATGTAATTTTCTAAATAGAAATAACAAGAAAAAAGCAATTGAATCTTTTTTCGAGGCTGCACTTCCATTGTTTCACCGCTCTGCAATTTAGAACAATTATTTTCTTCATACACACTAACAGATTTTATTTCATACAACCTTGACTATTGTTAAAAGTTTAAAAATTCGAAACCACGCCCAGCTACGTACGTCATCGCGAAAACTGGTTGTTGCAATTAAAAGACACAATGAAAAGTTGGTGTGAATTTCAAAGTTACTGCTTTCAAAGTTACCAAACCAGCCAACAATAGTTTTGTATATACACATGGCATTCATTCAGTACACGTTTCCTTCACACTTTCAACTTTTCTTCAAATCGATTGAATGTCCACAGAGGAAAACAGAAAACGTGGACAAAAAGCGAAAAGATGCAACACAAAAACACAAACATCACCCATTCTGTCTCGGTTTTTATTTCTAGCTCTTTCTTTCCCCTGCCAATATAAAGGAATAATAATATATAACAAAAATGGCGGACTTGTTGTTTTTAAGTTTCACGTCACGCGTGGCCATTGTAGGCCTCACCTTGAATAACAATGTACAGGCAACCTATCCCTAATTACTATCATTAATTAATAATTCTCGAATATTTATCCCATTTACCCACTCAATAATATCACCAAAACATTAAGATTGTATTCAACTCCAAAATCTTATTTTAAATTACATTAATGAAACATAAATCAAATATGAAATCTGTATACAATGTTAAATTTTCATTGAAAATGTTGCAAATTAATGTATAAACAATTAAGTTATTGCATTATTATAACCATTATTATGAGCTTCGCCAGCACTAATCATGTAACAAATTATATTTTATTTATGTAGGTCTACGAGATTAAATTATTCTTTTCCTATTTCTCCAAAATCTATTATTTCAATTTAGCATGCCTAGTTTACAATAACGAGGCTAATTCAAAGATTAATCTTTTTAATTTTGCAATCTATAATTTTAGCAATTTAATTATACTTTATAATGAACTAGATTTCAATGATATGATTGAATACTTGGTACTATGTAAATTATATTTGTTGTTGAATTTAATTATAGGCTAAACCATTTCTTAAAAATTCCTTTGAATTTTCCCAAAAACTTCATAATACTTTTTAATAATTTAAATATTAGTTAATAATCATATCATTTCATGTTACATATCATTGCAGTGAAACCTGTCTATGGTGGAGAGTTTTCCTGGTGCATTTAAATTCCAACATAGACAGGTTTCACTGCAGTTATTAAAATCAGAAATTACGATATATGGGTTTAATAAATTCTCACAATGCACACAAACAAAAACGGTATAAATAAGTATAAAGTTGAGGGGAAAATGAGAAACAAAAATCGATATTTGACTTGCAAACAAAAAATAATGGACTTAATTGCACGTTTAATCATTGCACTCATCTGAAACGGATCCCAACTGCCATGATATATATCCAAGTATTTCAATAACATGCAGTGTTTAATTAATTGATACCATCAAATGCATGCTACAATGAGTCAATTAAAACAAAAAACTGCTGTGATTGGCTGCGACAAACTCAACTGCAACCATAACACTACACTCCTAATGAGACAAAGATAACATTGACATGTTCAAAATTGCTTTCCTGTTGCCTGATTTTTCACGGAATAATCCAATTCGGAGATAACGTGCAGCTGCAAATAGGCAACACCATCCACCGCCAATACAGACGCCATCAGCGCCATCTATCGCCCAATATTTCATTCAGTGCAAAAGTAAGATAAGTAGTATTAAAATAAATACCAAAAGTTTATTACACGGCTAAAAGCAAAACTCAGTCTGCAAATAACAATTGACCCTTTTCAGTGTTTTTCCATTGGCTGAATAAAAACAAAATGGCGTCCAAACTTGTTTTCTGCCAATCACATTGCATAATTCGACTCACTACAGCCTACATCTTGGAACAATGGAAGGTGCTTACTGAAAAAGGTCAATTGCAAGGAATGCACAGCTTCATGCAGTGCCATCTATCGACCAAAATATGCAGCAAAAATATATATTTTAGTATATAATATATATTCACTTCTGTAACACTAGAAATAAAAATAAATAAATAATTACTGAAATTATTGTGGAGATACAGATGAGTGCATATGCAACTAGGCAACACTGTTAGGCATCATTAAACCACAGCTGACTGCCATCTATCGGCCAACATTAGCAGCAAAACAAAATATTTACTTTCCTACTAAGCAATATGGAAATGTTCGGATATTATAAGAACAATAAAATAAATCAATTTGTAGTAACAATATTTTGGCAACATTAAAAATGTATGTATCATCACCAGATGGCGTTGTAGTATGTTTTGTTGCAAACTGTGTCGATCGCAGCGCCACCTAATGAGTTTTTCTTCACATCATCTACTTCTAGAATAAGTGTTTCAACTCTATTGTAGAATTAATGTTATTTGACAGACTGTGGTATTAAGTGCAACTGGCAACATTGTCAGCCGCCATTAAACTGCGTTTAACGCCATCTATCGGCCAACATTCACACTAAATTTAAATACTGAAATCTGAGTTAGTATATCACCATGCATAAACGATATTAAAACACTATAGGACAGTTGTTTAGCATCTACTTTAATATCTTAACATTTTAAAATTCACATGGTTCATAACCAATCAGTGATTACCATTTTCCCTGAAAATCCAGGTTTTCCAGAGTGTTCAGTCTAAATTAATTCCCAGAGCATATTCTATTCAGGTTAAACTAGTTTTAGTGCAACAGTTTTCTAAATAATTATAATTTCAAACACATTCAAATTGTATATTACATCAATTTCCCTGAGATTTTTCCAGGTTCAGGCAATTTAAAATGTTTGCAAATTCCCTCAGTTTCCTCTTAATTTTTTGTTTCTAAAATCTAAATTTCCTGAAATTTCCAAGCATCCCAGGTTTCCCTGATTGGTTATGAGTTATAACAATTTAAAGTGAAGATTGGTGCGTTGTTTTCTCGACAGGTGGCAGTTTATTGATCTGGGTGTGAATTATAACACAAAATTCACTGGGAAAACCTGATAAGTGAATTTAAAATGGGGACAAAAACGAGGTTAGATTTAATACAGTTAGTATTTATTTTCACCTCACGTGAAACAACAGATAACAAAATTACAAGTGCGTTGCACCTCAATTTCCACTCCAACCAATCACAAATTTTCCACATGTTCAACTTTCAAAAAAGATTGTATATTTCTTTTCCAGTTTAGTGGCATTTATCAAATTTTCATATCGACTGTCAATCATATGGAACATATCACATTGTTATATTAAATACGCCATAGAAGCTAACTTACATATTATACCAATGATAGGAAAATATTCCTTTATAAAATGTGCTTCAAATGCATGTATTTCTGTTGTCCTTTTTATAATAATTTAATAATAACACAATGCAACAAAATAAGACACTAATTCGGTTCAACAGCCCATAGAAAGGAAATCGCATTTGAGACGAAATAAATTAGATTACTATTGCCCTGCTATTGCATCATTTAAGAAATACTAGGAGCAATTCAGTGATGCAAAATGAAATTTTACTGTGCACAGCAAAAAGAGGGGGAAATGTTCTGGACCAATCGATACACAAAATATGAAAAATAATAATAAATTGCTTATTATTTGAAATAACCGAAATAGAAATTTATTTCAATAATGCAAATGTTAAATAATTTAATATCCACAATATTTTATATGTAATAAATATTAATAATGACCTTTTGATAAATATGATTTCACTATGATTCAATGTACAATTGCCAAGATATGGATTTTAATATATTTTAAAATCGGAAAGTTTGGCCTTAAAAATAAATATCGCAATAATGCATAATTTTTATTTAAATGTTAAGTTTTTAATTAACAAAATTCAACTATTTAAAACTTTTTAAATTAAATCTGCATACAAGAAGAAATTACTCTTCCAGTCTTCCTGGCATTCTTTTCAATTAATTACTTAATTAAATGCAGGCATAGTTGCAACAAAAACTTACAGCCAAAAGCTATTTTTAAGTTGAATATAAGCTGGGAAAAAATGCGTATCTTGGCAACAGCTGCTTCCATCAGCGTCATATTAATATTGGATGAAAGGAAATCGCCATTTTCCCTTATGTGTCTCTATTATTCAACGATGCTGTCATAAACAAACGTCGAATCAAAGCGAATGCATTGGCGAAACACAGCTTTTCATAAAAGAGACAACCAAAAAGTACAGTGGCGCCATCTAGCCGATAAGTGCATCACTAACATAACTTCTAACATTATTATGTTTTATTTTCCGAACACCATGAGTGAGGACTTATAACCTTGAAAATTGGGGAAACGTCATTCATACAAATCTCTCATGTCTGTAATTGAACTTCAAAATCCGGTTCATCCCGTTTAAAAACATAATAGCAGCACTTTTACATGATTAATATTGCAACAATAAGTGCTGCATCATCATAATCATCATTAGTACTAGTAACAACTTTAAATATCACATTCATTTCCACGAAAAACGAATATATAGAAATATAAATAACAGCATGACATAAAAGTCAACTACCAACACTGTAATTTAGCTACAAAAGTAACAACGCCCACAACTACCGTGCAATACCTTCGTGTGGATACATCAATTATTTACTGCGAACTGCCACCAGAGGTCGCCCTACTCTCTACTACACTCAAAATGGCCGCTAATGGGAGCAAGTTGCAAGTTGAAAGGACCATCTGCTCTGTTTTAGCTCACTTTTCCCCGATTTCTCATTTAACCTACACGCCCCTTTGCAAAACGAACCCCCCCTTTTACCCCCCCTCTGTGCAAAAGTCAGCTTCTTAAATAAATTACGCCACAGCATGTCACACTGTCACACGCACAAGAGTTCAACTTTAAACCAAACAACTGGAATTAGTTACATATTGTTTCAATGTCCAATAAATTGTTGCATTATTATAGTAGGGCATAGTAATTTGTAAAATGGGCGTTTCCTAAACAGCAGCATACGATCTCGCATACGATTTAATAATGCATGCTGGGAAAGCAGATACAGTATTTATATAATGGCACGCAAATGTATGCATGGAATATATTGCAACTCAACATAAATAAATAATAAAATCAATAACAATTGTGAATGAATATCCATCATGTCACATTTAATTTCTTAAAAGTATAACAAGCGCCCTCTAGCGACGGAATTCATATACTAATCACCTATATTGGGGGTGTATCAGTTTCATCTGCAACTGTTGACCAAATTTTATTCCAGTTTCCTTTGATTTTCCCGGGAATTTTGAATTTTAATATAAAATAAGTCACTGAATTGTGATTCTATTTTGCACCACCAGAGGGCGCAGTAAGAAATGTGAAAATGGGGCATTAGTGACGTTTCCTTATTGCATATTTCTATATTATATTCTCTTGATGTTATATTATTAGGCCTATTATTATTTATGATTTTGATGCATGAATGCTGTTTGTTTTTGCAACCAATTGGATTGCTCAAATAATGCAATTTTGTTTGGCCCATCCCCTTTTCTACAAATACACATGTAAACATTGATTTCAAAATGTGTATACATTGATAATTACGAGTTTAATTACAATAATCAGTTGTTTAATATAAGTAATGATGAAATAAATAACTATTACCGGCGTTTTCAGTAGCAAAATTTCAAACATTTTTTTCCACTAAAGTTTTTAAAACTTTTTCCAATCGTCTGTTTTTGAAGTTTCCTGTGATTATGTTCAGGGCATCCTTACAATTCCTCCAGTCGGAAGTTCTTTATTACAACCCTAGTTTGCTATAATCAAATACTTCCGTCATTTTTTAAATTTATTACACAACTTTTTGAACTGAAACCTAATGACAGCCCTCTGATAACACCAACATTAACTTCCTAACCTTGTAATCGATATTATTAAAATTTCGGCACAAACAATTTACTGAATATGTTCAAATGACTTTTTAATGTACAAACTGTCTATATTGGAGAAATGATTTTTTAATATTTAATGCGCAATTATTGCATAAATATATTTTATATAATACAGGGTTTATTCTTGAACAAGGTCCTATTTTTTAAATACGTAATTATAATCGTTGTATAAAATTAAATACTGCACTAATATTTAGGAAAATTTAGGGAAATTGACCAGCAACTTGGGAATAAATATTTCTTCAATACTATATTATATACATAGTATAAATTTAAACTTTAAAAATAAAATATAGGCCTAACAATGTCAGGAAAATTGAATTTGCCAAAAATAACTAACATTATCACAGAATAATTGTGACTGCCCAAATTAATAATAGGTACTTAACATAAAAATTTTTACGTCTACAAAATCTCTTTAGATGAGAGTTAAATTTAAAATTAAAATATGAATTAAGTATTAGAGCTTTGAACCTTTCACAAGGTATTCCAAAATAACCACAACAACCTTTCCAGTTGAAGAAGAAAAAATGTACAATAACTTCATGGGGGGTTTTAAGCAAGAAAAATTCATGGTGCTAAAAGGATTATATAGAATAAAAAATTCCCAAGTTATAAAAGCGTAAATTCAGCACTTTGAACATTGGAGACCTTTGAGCAGGAACAAGTCTACTATAAAAATACCGGTATAATTTCACGCTTGAAATCCGATCGAAAATGGTGCAACTTCCGGTTGGCGGCCATTAGCGATTGCGAAATAGTGCAACGACGCATCTGCCACCAGACTTCGGTCATTGCAACCAATAACAAAAAACCAAACTGCAATTACCCAACACCTGGACTTCGATCAAAACAACACCATTATGCTTGTTGTGCCACCTTATCATTAAAACCGCAAATTACACAACCCTAAAAAACAGTAAGCAACTGTTGTGACGTCACCAGTTCACCACCTGCCCTTTCAACTCCTCGTTTCAACCAGACCTTTATAAAAATCCTTCCTAAAAATGTCCTAAAACAAAAAAAAATAGGACTACTTTTCTTTTCCTTTTCTTAAAGATTTATTAACGTCTCTTTTCAAAATGACGTGATAAAAATTGGTTCACAAATCACTGTGATCTTAAGCTGGGTGTCAACTTCTAAAAATTGCTTTTCACATTGTATCAAAAAACCGAGTTTCTTTTTTGTTTAAATTTTTCCCTCTCCAAATCCTACACATTTCTTCACTTTCTTTCTTCCAAGATTCCCAGACAGGTAAACATAATCCCAAGAACCGGTTTTACTTAATATTTATTTATTTATTCCTCAAATCTCTGCCAATTTTATTGAGCACTAAAACAAAAATATTGACAATATATCATGCGATTAAAGTTTTCCCTGTTTTCCAGGTTTCCCAGATTACTTATACACAAAATATCCAGAACATATATGCAGCTTTATTACAAAAATGTTTGTTTTCTAACTAATTTTAATTTATAACACTCAAATCGCATTTAAATTAGGCCTATTTATAAGAATTTCCCTGAATTTTCCAGGTCCTAACAAATGTTTTGCAAATTCCCCGACTTTTATTTTAATGTTTATCTATAATACAGTGAAACCTGTCTACGGTGGAAAATTTGAAGTTTTTTGAGACCATGTAAACTGCATAACAAATGTTTTTTTTTTATAAAAACCTCTAAATGTTAGAAAACTTTTATACGGTGGAAAGTTTTTCGACACATTCAATAAATGGAAATTACAGCTGATATTTTTTGTGGGATATATAAAATAAAATAAAAAGATCACTCGAAGACCGTGAGGAAATAATTGTGTAGGCGGCGCTGCCAACTTTATGACGTCACGTGTTACCAGAGGCAAAATCGCGCCAAGAATTTTAATTGCGCAACACTCCACTCTGTCATTCACATTGTATTTTTACAAACGTACATTTATAAAACAGGTGCTTCATTTCTGTACTGGTCAAGTGCGTAAAGATAAGAGAGGCAAAATAAATTACACTTGTTATCCTTTTATAATTAAAGATAAATGTTAGAATTAAAACCCGTGAACTTCTTTAACTTATTTTAGGGGCCAAGCTTCCGCATCAACATGACCTTTTTAGTGTTTTATCTCTGAATTTTAATGAAAACCATACTTGTTTTACCACCACAAAGTCAGCACCATGTTATTCCAAACACTGTACCAAAATATTAAAATCTAATAAAACACAGACTAACTTAAAGGTGAACTGACAAGGTTGTGTAACATATCCTGGAAAGTGTGCAATTCTATAGAATTGATGCAAATAAAACGATTGGCGCAAACAAAACTTTTTTAAAAAATTGTTACAAAAAAGTTACGAGTAATTAAAGAGGGCGTCATGGAAGGACAGTGTCACCGCGCTGGTGTCACAGTGTCCTGTGGCGCTCCAGTGTACGCATCCCACAATTTCCTAAAATGGCTTTCATCACTATAGATATAACAAACAACCAGTGTGATTTTTCTATGCCCCCCCCCCCCCACAACACTATTATTCATATTATTCATAACCAAAAAATTGAGTATGAAAATTACACGTTGACAACATAATTATAGCTTCAATGTTAAACTTTTAGGAACAAGTTTTCAACTTTTTTTCCAAAACACAAACCTACTGTTCCACATTGAACTTTTTATCTTTATTTGAATAAAGTATGCCATTGTAACATCTTGTCATAATTATGACTTTTCACTGCACTGGGGTGAGAAGCCCCAACTGAAAAAAGTTTGTTCATGGGGAGAAAAGAACCATTTTTAAAAGTTGGTTGGTGGTGGTTTTTGTGTTTTTGTCAAAGGTCACTCCCTAAAAACCCCCTAAGAAATGTGAAGAAGGGGATTGGTGGTTTCTGGGGGCCCCATTGATGTCCATTCAAGCATGGGTACTCTTTCATTTATCCCCTCTTTCTTCAGTTTTGCCGCTTTTCTTTGTGTGACCTAGCAAACCTCTTGGGGCAATCTTAAGAAAAATACCATCTTCATTTGAATACAGGTGCAGAGCAAACATAACAGCAACCCATTCTTCCAGTAAATCCACTCAAAAGCTTGCTCAAAAGACATCTTTTTATCTATTTACAATTCAACCGAATACAAAACAAAAAAGCCCCTGTCATATCTGGTCCATTGTTAAATCTTTCGTGTTGAACACGTGTTATCTCCATTCAAATTCAAATAAACAGAAATATGTAAACCACAGTAAGAAAAATTCACATTGAAACCATCACAACTGTTTAAAAAAATTGAAAATATTGAAGACCAGCTTAGGTTTCAAGCCCCACCTGGTAAAGCCCACAATTGACCCAACACAAAGGAGGACTTTAAATAACATGAAATCTTACACAATATTCACTATACTTTCTTTACCACATTCATAATTAAATTATATTTTATATGGTAGTATACTATAAATAATGCACATTGGGGTTTTTGGGGCTAGATGTAACAAATAAGGTTGTAATCTTAACAATCTTTATACATGCACACATGTGTCAAGGCTCTTTAGAATCACCCTGTAATTCTAGAAGAGTTTAGGATCTTGTTTCACTTTGCCCCATGTTGAGTATACAACATGCAAAGATCCAGTTTCCACTGTACTAGATTAGTAATTTTTTGGGGACAGTTTAAAAACCACGCCCATTTAGTTCTGATTGGTTACCGATTTTAAGGAATATATTCTAATAGTTTTTCCCTTGTTTTTACCCACAGCGAACTTTTGAATATGGAAGCACAATATATTAAAATATATGCAACACTTTACAATCAAGATAAACTAGAGCAACAGCAGTGTGAACATAATAGATTTCCGTTTTACCACAGCGCCACCTGGTGGCCGAGTACGTTCCACTTCCCCATTCAACAAAGCCCACGTATGACAATAAATCGGTCGCCAGGTGGCGCTACCAAAGTGTCAAATGTGCTTCGAATGAAGGAAACACCATCTTTTCAACCTATTCACTCATTTCAGTAAGCTGCTATTGGCTAAAAAGCCTTAAAACTTTAGAAAATCAGCATGTTTCTCTTTATATGCTCCATATTACATATTATCCATTTCAAATTTGATTTTAATGTAGGCTACATATTTATTCAATTAAAAACAGTACACCTCTATAACTGAAAGTTTTACCAATGTTTCCATTGACTTTCAATTATCCAAAATTTCATTTAAGAAAGTTGTACTATAATAGAAAGTATATTAAATGTCTGAATTAATATATAAACAAATGCAATGATTTGTAACTTAGTTTATTTTCCCAAAACTGAGTTAAATTGTTTCATATAATTTTCCAAATCTGTTCAAATATTCGTCAATTTAATCCAATTTCAAGTTTTTCAACAGTTGCTGTAAAAATAGTTTACTTTTTCACAAGAGTTTCTCTTTTTTTAGAGAAGTTTTTCCCCAGTTAGGCTATACAAAAAAAATTCAGTTAAAAACTTTCAATTACAGAAAAACTCCAACAAGTGTGAAAAAATTGGGATTTTGGCCAGGAACAAAATTAATTTATAGAAAATTTAAGTTATAGAAGTTTCAGTTATTAAGGTTTGACTGTATAACTGCAGTTTAAAGAAACCTAACTGTGCAGACTGTGTAAAAGAAGGGAATCTGTAGTGGGAAACTTTTTGTTTGCACCCTGTAAAAAAGTAAACAAGTCCCTCCCAAAATACGAGATAACATTTGCTCACATATAAACAGCACTTGAAGCAATTCCCATCGTCCAAGCAAAAGAAAAGCAGTGAAAAACGTGAATTGAACGCACATGCCACACCAAACAAACACCAAAACATGAAACTTTTCGCATTTTCCCGCAAAAAAACACAAATCTTTCTTTTCTTTCTTCCCTTTCTCCTTCACTTTTCACATTTTCCCTTCCTCTATATAATGTAATTCCATCTTCTAAACAACACTAACCTAAACATATTCATTCCTAAATAACTTTTCCTCGGTAAAAACTAGTAAAAACTACGCAAAACGTTTTGCAGAATGAATTTAACAAAAGGGAGCATTCAAAAACTATGTACTGCATTAAAAAACATAAAAGCAAACTCCCTTTCCTTACTAGTTGTAAATTAAGCAGTGAAAACTTTCAAAAACACTTCAACTCTGTGAGTGACAAGTCAGAACTTACTTGAATTATATGATAATAAATCATTACACTACTGCGTTGCCACCTATTGGTTACTTTAAGAACTCCAGAAAAGTTATATCTAACTGGATTTCCATTTATTTGCATTAAAGTGGAACATTAAAAAAGCTTCCAACTATGTATACACGACTATGATAATAATCCTAATGTCTACAGGTTGACCTCAAACTGTTTCAATGCTGAGAAACCTACATTGTTATTAAACACGCAATTAAATAGAAAATAGCATGCAATTTACAGAAATCAAGACCGCGGTGCCAAAAAAACGCAAGAACTTCCAAGAAAACAATTTTACAAGATAAAAATCACGAAAAATTCATAATAAAAGAACAGCTTTGCACAAAAAGGGATGTTAAAAAAGTCATTTTGAACAAGACAAAATTGGACGCCATCTAGCGAGAAGAATAAAAACTGCACTGATCCAATTCATTCGCCTCAAATGCTTTTCTTATTCCTTATTTATCAAAGACTTTCAAAGGAAACCTTGCAAGACTTCTGCAATATATCAGCATATATCAAGAGTGCATATATGTATTGCAGACCAGGTAAACTGCAAGCTTCCTGCATATACAGGCCAGGATGTCTACTAAACTTCCATTTCTAAATTCCAGTATTTTCAAGGGTATTTATAACTTTTTCCCAGGACACAAATACATAAAGCGAAAGATATTTACATGATAAACCACATTAATCCCTTAAAATCTAATGAATAAGTGGAATGAACCATCGAATTTCAAAAGTCTTAAAGGAGAAGTTCCACCCTTTTTCGAACATACCCTAAAAACATGTAATCAAACACGGAAAATATGGTGAAAAA
>JAQFZQ010002901.1:0-12280 GCA_034696005.1 Glomeris marginata | reverse complement strand
CCTGGTTTGCAAAAATTGTACTTATCATCGAACCAGGGAGTGCAGGGTCCTGACCTAAGTATACTGTGTCCTTGATTAAAGTGGAATCTGCTGCTGTACTGCGCTTACAGGTGGCGCTGCATAATTACATTTATTAGGCTCAATATTTATCCGCTCATTTAAATATAATTTAAAGGCGGGATCCAGTAGTCATCTACAAAATGTACTATGCTTTCTATAGTATTATTTTAATGAAGTAAATAAGTATAATTTATTTCAATTTAGGCAATTTGAAAGTTGTTTTGTACAATAATTATTCCAATGTCACAAAAGCAACATGGACATAAATATTGGGAGAACCAAATTATCAACTTGTGACGTGAAAGCTTCCAAAGTAGATGTTAATATAACTGCTATTAATTGCACAACTGGGGATGGACATGGAATTCCTGAAAGATATATAAAAAATAAATAAATTAGGATGCATATCGGCACTCGAGCTCTGCTAAGAAAGTCACAAAACTTAAAAAAGCATACATTAATCAATGACTTGCATTAATAAAAATAAGAGAAACCAAATATTTCCAGTAATATACTTAGTTGATCAAAGTGAATTGTAACATCTTTACCTACGCAACAGAACACTTGAATCGCAATAAACTGGAATACGATTGCTGCAATCGTGCCTTCCACTGTCTTCTGTGTTCCTGCAAAAATAATTATTTATTAAATATTGCTCCTTGTAAGAATATTAAATAAACAATTCACAACGAATTAAGACAAAATTACCAGGCCAATTATATTTTCCCCATAGTTTTCCAAAAACCGAAGCCGCCGCATCACCGATTCCGACCGAAATTATTCCGCTAAGTAGAGTTAACGGTGGACCTTCAAAAATAAATTATATTCATAATATATAAGCAGGGTTATTTGTCATTAACATGAATAAATGAATGTGGCACAAGGGCTTGTCAACAACAGTGTTTTAATAACCTACCGGTTGCACGTCCATCATCCGCATACGGCACGAGCCACACCGGAAGACAGCATCCTACTAATAAGTAAATGTGTGCCAAGATCAAAGGGCCTTGGTCTTTTTCATTCACGAATGAAGTAAATGCATCATCTACAACGACTCCAAAAGGTGGGATTTTCAACAACCGCATCATCTAAAACACAAAAACCCATTATATTTCAATTTCAATTCTGTTTTACATTTGTTTTGATGTTGAACTATGTGTACTTAAACAAGACATAAACCTCTAATATAGAGAGTAGTCCAAGAGCCACTCCAGAAGCCAGATATATGTACGAGTAACTGTACATCAAACCC
This sequence comes from Glomeris marginata, assembly GCA_034696005.1. NCBI lineage: Eukaryota > Metazoa > Arthropoda > Diplopoda > Glomerida > Glomeridae > Glomeris > Glomeris marginata. Next base: position 10,968 of record JAQFZQ010002901.1, on the reverse strand, counting down.
GGCACCACGACAATCAACGCCAGCGCGTGAAAGTACTTTCTGACCACGGTGTCTATATCCATCAGGTTGGTTTGATACCGTGAAACAACCCAGAAAGCAACTATTGTGAATCCTGTTGCTGAAGATATCAAGAATATCTGAATAATAAAATTAAAATAAATAATAATGACAAAAAATTGTACTTTTCCGTAAAGTAAAAATCCCTCAAAATTAAATAAATTCAAGAAAAATTACCCTCATTACTGAAGAACCAATATAGTAGATGAACCAGATAAGAGGATTGTCTCCCAGATGATACCAAAGTAATGGTATGATAAATGTAGCCGCTATTGATGCGCCGGTCGCGTAGAAAACTATCGGACTCCTTAAATTTGGTTTAACTGCTAGTAATACAGCGAAAATCAAACATCCAGCTAGTGTGATCTAAATAGAGAGATTCATGAATACTATTTTAAATTTTAAAGGATAAACATCTGTATTAAAAATGTTGAATTTCATGTAACTTGCCACGACAGAAGTAACAACTTGGTTAACTTCATTCGTATCAGGTTCCTAAATTATACATAAATAGTCAAACATTAATCTCCTTTCTTAAACAATTAAGTTGTTTATCTTATCTAAAACCAAGGTAAAACTTACTTTCAGTATTACTTGAGGAATACACGCAATAAATACGCTAACTCCTTGCGCAATGAAATTGGCTTCGCCGAGCGAAAAGCTGAACTTTGAAAGGTTCATCATGCAGTACATCAAAAGATGGAAAGCCAAATGACACAAGACCACAGAAGTTGCATTGTAAATTCCTCCTGGAACAAATGACAATTGATATATGTATGTAGCGGTGATATCGCAAGCTTGGTCGCAAGCTTCGCGTAAAATTACGGTGTTAGAATTATACCGTTTGGTAACAAAATCATCATCAGGAATAATTGGCACATAACTGGAAACCAAAAGAATGGTTTCCTTGTAGAAGACACAACGTCAGTAAACGTACAACTTTTATCTTCCAATAAAATTACAGATGTCACCGATATTGCAACACCGAGAAAAGTTGCTGTATTGTACAGACCTGGAATGAAAGTAATTGCAATAATATAATTATTATCATTGAATAGGATCATCAACAAATATTTTATAATTGGAATTATATATTATTACACATACTTGAAGAATATTTTCCTGTAAAACAAATAATTGATAAAAATATTGGTAACACACAGCAACACCAAAGCCCTGGAGTTGAAGATGGCCTAATAAAACAGCACAATATATTTACTAAATAAATTATATGCGTTTATTATATTAAATTAACAAATTATAATACCTTGTACATTTTCCTGGAGAGTTTTTGACACGCAATTTATCAATCCGCCTTTCTAAAACGAATAAATAGCAAATAGCGGTAATCCCAAGAGCTACAAGGAAAAAAGACGATATTAATGTCATTGTATAATTAAATTATATGTAAATACCCATAAAAAAGAAAGAAAACACGAACTTGCTAAGAGAGGAATGGGGAATGTGTTTGAATTTCGGATAGCGACGACCACAAAACCAGATGCAACAACTGCATATTCACAAAATCGCAAAACTTCGGTCATTATTATTGTTCTGGCACACCTGCGATTACCATGACGCAACGGGATGAAGTTGCATCCTGTCACATTCTTCGAATGTTCAGCAGGAAACACGTCAAAAGCAAGTCAAAAGTAAAAACGTGAAGGAACGCCAACGAGGCCTAAATAGTTTCACTCTGAAACCCCCAGATGGCGCTCTCAAATAACTGTAGCTCTAATAACTGCAGCAAAGATTCACCGCTACACACCGCGCCCTCTCATGTCGCATTCGCAAACTACTAATGGGTACATAAACTTATTATGTCACAATCCATCCACAAAAATGGTTTTGTTGGTCGGATTATGATACATTTGTCATGAATTGGCCATATAACCCACAAAATCTTTAAAATTCAATGAGTGCATGATCTGCCTAATATTTGTATAATTGTTTTGTTCTTTATTCCATCACAATAAATTATAATAAACTATCACTGAACCAAAATTGCATATATTTACAATCCGGTAAAATTAAATAAAACGAATAGTGAGCAAATAGAAACCATCTAAAATGAAAACTTCATAGATCTGTAATAATAATATTTACAAAATGGTGCACTGTACTCTTGGTGTAAATGCATGAAAATAGGATTCCTCGGCAGCCACTGCAGTTACCCAGTTTCACAATTCATCATCACTCTATATATGTATAATAAAGTACCACATTTCCCCAACAGAAACAATTCATTGACCAGAAAAATCAGAGGGAAAAAATTATCACAGCTTGTAATTAACTATCCGCACCACTGCATCTGGGAATATGAAACCAATCGGCTACGTGTACTTCGGCAACGCAAAGCAGCCATGGCACGAATGAGGGGCCTTCAAGTGATCGAAACGCTCAATACTGAACGAATTTTCATTGTGATCGTAAACCTCAACCACCAAACTTCCACTTTGATTGAAAGCGTACACCAGATCTCCAATCACGCAGGCATTCTGTACCTCGTGCTTGAAGTTGCCCAACACCTTGAAGTACGAACCATCTGGGTCCATCGCATCCGGGTCGTACGATATCAACCGAGTTCCGGCCACCAGCAATATACATTTGGCATGTTCAAGGGCCAGAACGAGAGCTCCGTGCAACGACAACGCACTTGTCTGCCTCATCTGAGTCCACGCGTTGGACCGCGGGTCGTAGCGGTACACGTCCGCGCTGAACACATAGATCTTACTCTTGTAAACGGTGCACACCGGGCAGTACATCGGCTCCGGTATCTTAGCAGCTAGACTCCAGGTTCCTGTCCAAAAAATAAACTCAATTAAAAGACGAATCCATCTACGTAAGACACGATATATTCAACTTGCCCGTAGTGACATCGAGGACTTCTACGCTGTCTAGCGGAATCCTGAACCTTCCAACTCCTCCGATGACGTAGATGTTACTGTTAAGAACAGCCAATCCATGATGTCTTCGTGCGATCTGAAGGTTGGCAACGAATTTCCACGTCTCCGAGAAAGTGTTGTACTTCCAAACCGCGGGGTTCCACTTGCTAAGGCCGAAACAAAACTCGCCACCGACCACGAACACCTCATTTTCTAAACAGTGCAAAGGATTAAAGGGTTTACCACCAGTGACCACACTGTCCGGTCGCTTCTTACCTATCACGCAAGCCTTGTAGCCTATGGCCACATGGTACGCCTGCTCCACCTTGTCTATGACAGCCACTTTGGACACTGTCTTCAACACCGGGTCGTAAACCGCCAACTCAGGAGCCCTTAACCTTTGGTTGTCTCCATCAAATATGTAGCCGATGATGGCCGGTGCTGTGGGTATCTTGCGAGGCCTATCGTTGGCCAAGGCCTGCAGCGCTGTCATTTTAGCCGAAAGCAACCGCGCGTTAAGAGCCACATCTGCGTCCGGTTCGTCCAACGAGACGTTACACCGTTTCATCCTCTTGCTTTCTGAATTATACGAGTCATCATCGCAGTTCAACGAGGAAGACCATGACGGTGCCGTGTCCGTGTCCGTCACATCGTACGAGCTACCCGCTTTGGACATCGCGCCGGAACTCGCGGAACTGGCGTCCGAAGCGTAGTCCATGCCGCAAGAGACCCTCGAGGAAGTCGAACGTTTGACCGACTTCTTACGGAACCAGATCTCCTTCACTACCAAGTAGCATTCCTGGCAGGATTTGACGGCCTTGCAGATGCGGATCACATCCTTGAGTTGGACTAAACCGAACCTGACCACACCTAGCAGTTGGACGAGGTGGTGAATGCGGTCATCGGGGCTGTGGTTGACCCACAGCATCAGGGAATTGAAGATGTCCATCTCGGTGGTGGCACGAAGGTCGTCGCTGGACAAGTAATACCGGAGTTGCTCCACGGACAGCTGGAGGAACTCGGAGTGTTGGACCACTTGCGCGAACTCCCACAGCGCCAACTGCTTGGCTCTGATGTACAACCTACTGATTCCAATGTTCTCCACCAGTAACATTATGCCCAGGCAGTTGGTTATGTTGAGGTGGCTCTGAAGGAAGTCTACGCAGGCTTCTCGCACGGTCTCGAAGAGTAACATGTCCGCGGCCAGCAGAAGGTTGTTCACGTTGCGGCTGCTGATGTCGCATGTTCCATCCGATGCGTACTGGAACAGCAACTTCACGGCGCAACAGTCCACATCCTACACACAACACAATTCACATAATTCTACATATCTTGCTACAAAAATAAGAACTACCTTTCCATCAAGCGTTGCGCACTGCGCTGCGCGGCAACAAATCAAATCTCGCTTTAAAGACCGGTAGTTACACATGTTACCTAACCTAAACTATATCCTAACCTTCAGGAGGCAAATTATGCAACCTGATTGGTTGAAAACAAGACACCATTTTTCATATTCATTTGTAAGGATACACCATATTTGTTACTTCATTTGACACGACAATATTAACATATAGTACCCACCATTAATTAGCAATTAATTGTACATCTGAAATTTCAACGGTTTGGCGGTGCATCAAGAATTAACCAAATGACGTCATAATGTACTGGTTAATCTGCTGATACTCAACGTAACGACCTTGGTTACTCCTTTCCATTATATCACCAATGACATCACTCTTGATTTTTGAAATTGATGTAGGACCAAGGAGTAGGACGCAGTGACGCCGCCGGCGTGACGTAGTCAATATAACCAATGATATGACATTCATCACGTCCGCGAAATTTTATTACGATCTCCAAATAAAACTACGTTATTACGTCGTTTCAGCGATATTTATATTGAATTTACTTGCATCGGAGTTTCGGAATTCAATCGGCGACGCCTAAATAAACCTTGGAATAAACGACATTGCATCTTGGATTGCATGTTTATGCGGGACGTTGTGACGCCGCGCCTCTTCAGCAGCGTCACAACGTCCCGCGCTCACACCTTTAAATAATGGCATTTTTTGACCGTTATTTTTGAACAATGTGTCAATTGGTTATGTACCGTACCTTCAATTCAACAACACCGCATCTTTTCTCGGTCATATCCAGCGAAAACATGGAGTGGAAATATGCGCTTTTAGCGGCCAGAACTTCGCGATGGCAGTTGAATCTTCTTTTGCCGACAACGATCGTGACATTAGGTTCCCCGAGTAACGAGCGATTCGCCATTTTTTCCAAATTCTACATCACAGCTTCATCGCACCTAAGATCGCACTAAGAAGCGAAACCAATTAGAGCTAGCTAGCACTTGAACCGCTTGAACTACGCATGTGAAATCTCCGACTTGTTTTACATTTTACAATGCTTGGCTTCCCATGCACAAGGTCGTCATGCGCCGTGAGCGGGAGGAAAGAAGACATGCAAGCCGGTAGGCTCAGCCAATCAGCGATGACAAACACGTGAAACGTCACAACTGTGGCGAGGGGCGTGGCTGAATTATACACTTCTGCTATGGCTGCTCACAGCATTTATTTGCGCTAAAATATTTTGTGCCAGGAGGTAAAGTGTGACGAAATGAACTCGATTTCATAAATGATTGAGAAATAAAAAAATACATTTTTAAAGTTGAATAAATGGTTCTTTTGTAGTAAACCTGATTTACGCATAATTTTGTGCATAACCTATTTTATTAATTTTTGTAGATTTACGTGTCCAACAATTTAAAATATTTAAACCAAATACACATTTCTATCCAATTTAATATGTATACGCACATCACGTAAAGTGTAAGCAGCCATTTTCCTTTCCTTATTAATTCACAACTTGCACACTACCACAGCCGACCGCAGCGCCATACCTAGTGGCAATCGGTGAACTACGTGTTGGAGCAAATAGAATGTCACATTCGCAAAACGCGACGTTCTATTTGCTCCAACACGTAGTTCACCGATTGCCACTAGGTATGGCGCTGCGATCGACTGTTGGTAGTGTGCAAGTTGTGAATTACAGACAAATAACAGGCTTCTCAAATGCAAACCAGTTTTCGTGTCCAAGATTTCCGCAAGACTTGGATTTCAAAAAGAACCATATATTGAATGGTTATCACATCCAATTTGTGTTTAATCCCTTGTTAAGGCCTGGTTTTCATACTCTACATTACTTATTTACAAACAATATAAACTCAATCTACTTAGTGGACACTCTAGTTTTCTTATTCCACGCGAAGTTAGCACCGTAAGATTTCTTTTTCGGGGTGGCTTGGTGCGGCTCTTCGACAAACCATTCCCATCCTGGAATAAGATACCAAAATGCATATATATCTATCTATATTAAGGCCTTGTAAATAAATACCAATGATACTTACCATTTTTCTCGCAGAAAGCTATTGCGGCTTCCTTGTTGGCGAAATCAACAGTTACGTTAGACAGCGGATCTCCGCTGCAAATTCAGTCAAACATACATTGTTAAATTCCTAATAGCTTTTTTAAAAAAATATGTTTAGAGCCTTCACGTCATTATTATGTAATTAACTAATTAAATTACCTGGAGGACCATCCCATAAGCGGGTTCTCCCAACGTTCACGTGTTTCAAACTCCATTTTCCAGCTGTGGATGTTGTTTGTACCAGATTGCATTGCATTTTTTGTTGGCACAAAAATACGTACTCGACGTGTTTTGATGTGTTCATCAGGGACACCAGTCACAGATGCAATGTCCATCTGAAATAGAAACAGCAATATCATCATCAATACCTGTCAAAATTCTGAATAATTTTTCTCATGGGATGGATGCTTTGAACAGAAAAGTTGTTTCCTTCATAATACCCTAGTATAAATACAGATATTTTTTCAGTATTCATTAAATCACACTTGACTGTTTTTGAAAGTAAAATAATTTATATACACACTGGTTTTGTGACGGTAATATATTCTTTAAGCTGTTTTCTCCGTTTTCTTTCTTCTGGGTCCATCAAAACTTCTTCCACATTTTTCGGTTCGGTTATTGAAGACTCCTTTTCTTTTAACACGCCGCTGGTAGTCACAGTTCGCCTAGGGAAACAAACAATTGAGGTTATATACGTATATATTTATCCAAAATTGCATATGCAACGTTCCAATTCATGCAACGCCATCTTGAAAAATGTCAATTTCTGGACATTTCAAAAACGATACAATATAACCACTAAATAGCGCATCGCATTCCACACAAATTGCACATTTCTGAAACGCAATGTTTACCCGAATCTCAATAATCCAATATTATTAGGACGCAGAGTAGTTATCAGCCGGGAAATGGTCGCCATTTTACATTTCGCAGCGTTTTTTTTTTCGAGTTGGTAGCGCAAAACACAAACGGCGCTCTAGTTAAACGATTTCCCTGCATAAAACGGAACCCGTACAACAAACCCGAATTCCACTTGCGTTGCATATCAATAGAAATATACATATAAATCAGTTAAAAACAAACGGTTGTAGTAAATATTTTGAACACAATTCTTTTGAATAAAGGGAGAATTTGCCTTTCTTCTGGACGCTATTTTCCCCTAGGGTTAATAAACAATTTTTCATGTAAATAAGATATAACAGATATAATAATTTTAAAGGTGAAATGACACGTTTTTCGTAAGGTACCCTGAAAATTGACATACACAAAGGTAAAACAGAGAATAAATAAAGTGTTGAAACGGAATCTCTGTGAAAATTAGTAAAAAAAAGTTATTAGGGATAGAAATTTGCCGAAATGGCCACGCCCATGTCACACCTCCCATTGGGATTTGCAAGAGTGATTGACAGAGTGGGGAATCCGTGGTTATATCTCTGCACTCGCTTAACTAATCGGACTCAAATTGTTTTGTAACTTCAGGTAGTATATACCTGATAACCTGTGTCAAGTATTTTTGAAATCCGTTACCTAAGGTATGACCATGTCAGTTCTCCTTTAAACAATATACATTTATACAGGGTCATGCACCTAAATTCTTGTTAATACATAGGTACACAAATTTGTATCTCATACAAGTTGTTTGTCCGATTTCCCTGACACTTTTGTAATTCCCTAACTTTCCCTGACTTTCCAGAATGTGAGAACTCTTCATTTATGTTAAAAGTTTTGGTTATTAACATTTGACTTTAGAACTGATTTGTATTTTAAAATTAAGAGCGGCTAATACTTTCCGAATGACCCTATATTTCACTATAAAATCTCCCAATAAAGTTATAAGCAGCCAATGCATAGCCCACTGGTTTTCCACTCGAACTATATTTTGCCATTTCAATAATCTTGGGTGCAAACAGTCTCAACCAATCAGGATACTGAGATTCACTGCACCGCTGAAGGAGAACAGACTTTACTACTGAAACTAATTTATTTCAAAAATACAATTTACTTGCTCTGATTAATGTTACATATTTCTTTAATTAATCTGGATCACAATTAAACCCATGTAAATTTTCATTCATGTCCTTGTAATGTCGCATTTCAATAAAGCCAATGAAAATCGATAACATTTTAATAAACTCAGAACTCTGGAGATAAATATATAGCTGCATTTAAAATAGGTACATCATTTCCAATATTTCTTTTTGGCCTGTTATTTATAAACGCTTCATCCGTTGAAAGTGCATTTGAATATTACAGTTCAGATTGCGTATTTAATTCAAGATACAGTTCGCATGAATATGTTGCAAATAAACGGCTTCTTTCATCATTTGAATTTGAAAAGTAAAATGTCGTTCATGCTGAAATGTTCAGGGATTTGCATCCAATATTGCCAAATGGCACCAAGAAACCTCATAAAACGATTTCGGATTTCAAGATGCGCACTTACTTAACAGTTCAATTTCACCCAAAACCCTCGAGTGAAATAAATGATGCAGTAATACCAAGCAAAGGATTAATTTAACGCTGACACTTTAAATAATAAGCAATTTCACGACCCAATTTTATTAGCATCATATACATTTGGGTACATGCTAAGATTCATAACATTTCCTATTAATTGATTAAATCACCAGATGAGCTTAGAACTGGTGAGGAAATATTTGAAACTAAATAACCAAGTAATAATGACAAGTAATGCCAATATAGCGCGGCCATTTTATCTAAAGTTAGCTGTGAACGGAGTATACCTATGTCAAATAAGGTCCTTGATCGCATTTGGTAGGTGGTCCTATCACTCCTATCACCCATGTTAAATCTCATAGAGCTGTATGGGACCGAGCAAAATTGGTCCTAACAGACAGGTGATCCCTTAATACAAGTGGTCCATAAGACAGGTTTCACTATGTACTGCATATATGTGGGCAGTATGCACTAGGTTTGCAATATTACAATTCATTTTCATATTAGATTGCTATAAAGTGTCAATTGAATAAATGATGAGTTACATATTGATCTCGGTGTCATCCTGTCTGCAAAATTTGGTCACTGATTTTCAGTACGAAGAAATAAAAGCCTGTCTCTAATAGAAGCTGGGTTTCTATTACGTATACTGTAATTTCCCAGCTTGTCTGTGGACCAGTTGGGCGGAGTAATGGGCGGAGCATGTGCTTTGCTGCAACCAGTGGTGATGGGTAGTAACCGGCAGCCCGGCTGCTCTTCTAAACACCGGATGGTTACTACTCGTCACCATTGGTTGCAACAAGCGCAAGCTCCGCCCAAATGGTCCACAGACAAGCCGGGAAATATTATAGAAGCCTGATCTGAAAATCCATAATTTGAATAGAAGCCCAAGATTCTATTTGGAAATTTACGGTAGGCCCGGTTCACATGCATGCACACGTTTTATGCAAATTGTCGAAGGTGTGCCATGCATTCAGATGCGCGTGACATGTGAACCGTTCTGCGTTGCGCCTCGCATCAACTGCATATGTTATCTAGCAGCAGCAGTACGTGATGACTGCTTTTCGCTGCGCCTGCGCAGTATAGGGCACAATGGGCTAAACAAAAGCAATGAAACACAAGTGTAGATGGAATTTCTGGAGATGAGAGAAGCGAGAATAACGATTCAATCGGAAGTGGGCACAATTTTTGCCAATGAGTTTGACGATGGGGTGTATTCGATGAACGGGCAAATGGCAAAATGAAAGATCGTTTCGACGCCATAACCGAGCCTTGAGCCGGAGCGTCGTAACGTTTATTGCGAGCCTATCTTTTCTTGTGGCAACTACAGCGGAAATTGGCTCTGACGAGAGCCAAGTGAGAGAGTCTCGAGAGCTTTTCCAATCGTCTTTCTTGTCTTGAGGTCCAAGACAGCTCCTCAACCACACAATCCCAATGTTAACTGACAGCACACATCACTACTCAAGCCAGAACAATAGATTCCCCCTTTCCCAAAAATCTACAATCTACAAGGCTAATTCAAACCCATCTTCCCCCATTTATATGCAGGAAATAGCCTTTATAACTTGAGCATTGTAATTTGATCCTGATGATGACATGCGTGTGTCGAAACATGTTGGTCCATTAAATCAGACCTTCAATTTATGAGTTTGTGGAATTATTTTCTACTCTATATTGAATCAACTCATTATTACTCCATTACTACTTGCACCATACGTATATTATAAATGGACAGGGGTTAAGTGAGTTCCTTTACAAGTCTATAGCTAATTTATAATTCTAATTTACTTATTTGCATTCAGCAATTATATGGACCATTCTAGGATGATGCACCGTGCAAAAGTTATAATAGAGATTGATTTGGAGCGGATCGAGGTCTTTGCGGACAGCAGAGATCAAAATTTATTTTGTTGCCGCAATAACCGAAGTACTATATAGCCTACAGTTTCGAAGAGTCTGAAATGACTATGCTGTAAAATCTGTAGGAGTTGTCTTCTTCAAGATTCTGGAAAACATCTTTCCTCAAGACTAACAAGCAAAATTCAATATAAAAGTATCCTTTATACAGTGGCTTGCAGCTCAAGATGACGCCAATTCCCAATTGGCTGTTGTCTTTTTGAAATGTTTACTTCACAGT